>SNVD02009826.1:0-42379 GCA_013180625.2 Boswellia sacra
CTTACACAAGTTTAGAGCACTTTTAGAAATGGAGAAAACACCAATTCGACGATTCCAACATATATGCGTATTTTGTGGATCGCAATTTGGTAAAGATGGAGAGTTTACAACAGCAGCTCTTGATCTTGGTAGGACCTTAGCTGCGAGGGGTATTCATTTGATTTATGGAGGGGGTAGTCTTGGGTTAATGGGGTGTGTGTCGACAGCTGCATCCTTGGGAGGAAGTAAAGTTCTCGGCATTATCCTAAACCATTAGCTGTGCGAGATATCGTAGGCAACACAATCGGGGAAGAGTTACAAGTCTCTAGCATGCATGAGCGTATTGCACATATGATTGTTAAGTCCGATGCATTTATAGCTTTACCCGGTGGTTATGGCACATTAGAGGAGATATTTCAATTCACCTCTTGGGCACAGCTAAACATCCATCGGAAACCCATTGGTTTGTTAAATGTTAATAATTTTTTTGATGGTTTGTTGTCCTTTCTTGATCAAGCTGTAGAAAAAAATTTCATCTCACCGTCGGCGAGGCAAATCTTGGTTACAGCTTCAACTGCAGGGGAGTTAATTGACAAATTACAAGCATTCGTCTATTCGCTTGATCCAATAATAGCTCAGATAGATTGGTTTGCGGAAGGCAATAAAAGGCGTAAACTTGATTTAACGCTAAGTCTGTAATCTTTATCTACTGGTTTGCTTCACTTTTGTTTGCTCTCTTTTTATTGTGTTTATTTGAGAGTTTTTCATGTTATTTCTTTTGAGCTTTTTCAGGTTATTTCTTTCGTTCCAGGTAATATTTTCTAATTCTTGCCTTTTAGAGTGGTGGCTTAAAAAGTTTAAGCCTCTTGAAACGCATTCTGGATCTCTTTCAATCCATAATGGCTGAATAAGGAGGCTAACTTCTAAACTTTTTAGACCCATTCTAACTGACTTGTTTTTGTTTGCTGGCTTGTTGGACTTTGTTATTTTATGAGTAAGTTTAGTTTTGTGTAATTTCGAGTTGTTGTGTGTTTTTGTCTATATCAGTTTCGATTCGAAAAAAAAAAAAACAACATTGTGGAGAAACCTGAGAATGGCAGAATATGGGGTTTTCTTAACTCTTGAAACGCATTCTCTCTCAATAAATCTGTAGTTTGTTTATTTCATGTTGTTTGAAGTGTCTTGTTTCTTGTTTTGTTCTTCATAATAAAGGTATATAGGCTGGAAACCTTAAGTCTGCGGGCTACTGGTCCTAAGGATTGTTGAAATATACAATCTTGACTCAGGTGTAACAACGCCACGTACCTCTTTTCTTGCATTTTGTGGGTCGATGATAAGATAATGATTGAATTAAGAATAACTCTTGGAAAATGATAAATGATGCATGGATCTGTGTGCTTTAAATGTTTATTGGTTTTCGCTTTGCTTTTGATTCCTTGCGCAACATTGAGCACTGAGCTATTATCATTGAGTTATTTATTCACTTAGAGAAAGTTTATGTAATTTAAATGTTTCTTCAGATTTCAATGAATTCTAGAACTTGTTTGATGGTCACTCGAGGCGAAATCCTAGACTGTGCAACATTGGGGAAATGATTTAGGCCATCTTTGGACCGTTTGAGCCTTAATAGCCAACCTTGACTGAAATTGATCCCTAGTTACCCCTTTGAGCCTCTATAAGCCTTTTTCTTTGTTAACTCACTAAAAGATTTCCTAACCTCAAATGAATTTGTTCCAAACAGTTTATCCCTTACCTATGAGCATGTAGATCATTCACAATTAAATTCTGAGCTATGTTCTGATTTTGGGAAGTTAGAGGAGGTTGGGATGTGTCATGAGCAATGCAAGTGAGTCCTTTTGTGTTTGTAAAAAAAAAAAGAAAAAAGAAAAAAGAAGCAATCTGTACTTATCGTCCACGTACTTACACATTGAGGACAATGTGTTGTTTAAGTGTGGGGGAGGGGAAGTGTAATATAAAAAAAAAAGAAAAAAAAAGAGAAGAATAAGAGATCTATACCCTTAAGTGTTCTTAAAAAGAATGAAACAACAAAGTGTGGGGGTGTAGTTTTCTTTTGTTTTCTGCAAAAAAAAAAAAAAAAAAGATTGAGTGTTCTAAATAAGTTTGGGGGAGTAACCTGGTGAATTGAAATGAAGTTGTGTTATAGGGTTGAGCTCTACATAGTCTTGAATGATTTATGTGTTTGTGGGTGATTTGAGCCAAATTATTATCCTTTATCATACCTTCACCCAAGCCAAACGTTACAAGCTTAATAAAGTCCTACTTGATCCTTGGTGTTGTGCATGTCTACATTAGTGGAGAGTGACTTGAAAAGCAGGCCTATGGAGTTCATTTATACACACATCTTCAATATTAAATATGATTCATTTTTATGCATAAACTCATCCGGGTTACAAGTGATTAGGTGAGAATGGCTCTACACACACACACTTGAGGAATTGAAGTGAAGCGAAACTAATCTTTGAGATAAAATTCTTGATCAAGTGCATTATTTTGAAGTTTTCCTTGGGTTATAATTAAGTACAATCTTTGAGGCCTATTTGCAAGATGAAGCATTTGTGTGTTTTAATTTTTTGTTGATTCTGTTTCGGTTTAGTTTTATTTCATATTGTCGTAGTTGCTCGAGGACTAGCAAAGTCTAAGTGTGGGGGAATTTGATAAGTGTCTATTTATATATCATTTTCATATCAATTCGTCCATGTTTCTTTGCTATATTCCTTGGTATTTTTATGTTTTTGTGTGGTTTTGATGTTTGTAGGAGTTTTGGAGCAACTTGCACAAAAATGGAGTAAAACCCTTCATTTTCACCTCTGCTAGTCAACCATCTTCTCGGATTTAATTGTATTGATATACAATGAACCCGATGACATATCATATACCGTTGAAAAGCTCTCGAAGTCTACTTTTTGGAGAAATTTACGGTTTATGAATCCATTCAGTGTACCGAAAGTTGTAATCAAAACAGTGTGAGAAGTGTAGAAATGTAATTCCACACATCACTGTAGCATGTATAATACGGGACACTGTAGCACGTTACTGTAGCAGAGTATTTAAACACATTTTAGGGTTTTATTTTCATAACTTGAAGGGGGAAAACGTGGGAGGAGGCTGCATTTCTGGATTTCTCTCATCCCTTGGAGTTCTTGAAGGAGAAAGAAGATTTTGAAAGAGGAGGAACTACAATTCCAAGAAGATTCATCTACAAAGAAGATTTTCAAAGAATTTGCTAAGTTCTTTCTTTCCTTTTCAATTCTGGAATTTCTCTGTATTGTATTTGTTATTCTGATTGAATATGTGTAACTAAATCTGAATTGGTTGAGGGTGATTTCAAAGCCCTTGATATGGATTTTGTGAGTTGATTGTGTAAGAAATTGTTATCCAATTCTCTAATTGAAGTTGCTTGTATTTTCCCATATCTAATGCTTATGATTGCTTACTGATTGTATTTGGAATGGCCAACTGAATATAATCTGTTGTTGTCTATTGCTAGATTAGAAATCTTGATCCGTAATTGTCATGAATTTCCAATCATTAGTAGCAAAATTGTGATCAGAGATTGCAATTGGAAAATACAACCTAGGTTAAATAATCCGAACTTGTGTGATTATTGCTTAGATCAACCTATCTTTCTCATCGTAATGCTTCCATTGAATTAAACTTAGAGAGCTTGTTCTAGGTTGTTTAATGGATAGAGATTAAATAAAGAGCTTGTTTTATTTAACAACAAAGTAAGGAAAGATTGGGATAACAGAGCTTGTTGTTATCTACGGTTGATAACTTCAATGCTGTAATTGGATTACAATTCTATGTTAATTCACAAATTCATATCTTGTGGCAGAGAATGAACTCTTAACCAAGTGTCTCTCATTGATTTTTTCACTCCATTTAACTTTGCTTTGTGTTATTCTTCATTTGCTTTCGTATTAAGTTTAGTTAATCAATCAACAAAACCCCCCCTGTTTAGTTTATTATTGCTGGAAAATAACAAATTCAATTAGAATCAATCCTCGTGGGAACGATATCTACTTATCACTTTATTACTTGTGCGACTAGTATACTTGCTAGTTTCGAACGCATCACCTCGTCGAAAGCATATCTTATTTTTTTCAAACCTTGGGGCGATAAATATGCATCGAGCAACCCCCGCGGAAAGCAAATATCATTTTTTTAAATCTTGGGGCGATAAATATGCATCAAGCAACCCCTGCCGAAAGCATATATCATTTTTTCAAATCTTGGGGTGATAAATATGCATCGAGCAATCCCCACCGAAAGTACGTCCCCATGTGTCAAATATGAGAGTATTGCATGTGCATCCGTCCATTCTCCATATTTTCAAATGTCTTTATTATAACCTCTTCTGCCTTTAAAAAACACAACACCTAACGTGCATCATTGTCTTACACAAGGTTAGGGCACATGTAGAAATGGGGAAAACACCAATTCGGTGGTTCCGAAATATATGCGTATTTAGTGGATCTCAATTTGGTAAAGATGGAGAGTTTACAACAGCAACTCTTGATCTTGGCAGGGTATTAGCTGAGAGACGTATTCATTTGGTTTATGAAGAGGGTAGTCTTGGGTTAATAAGATGTATGTCCACAGCTGCAACCTTAGGAGGGAGCCAAGTTCTCGGCATTATCTCTAAACCATTAGCTGTACGACATATCATAGGCAAAACAATGGGGGAAGAGTTACAGGTCTCAAGCATGCATGAGCGTATTGCACATATGCTTCTTAACTCTGATGCATTTATAGCTTTGCCCGGTGGTTATGGTACATTCCAGGAAATATTTCAAATCACCTCTTAGGCACAGCTAAACATCCATCGAAAACCCATTGGTTTGTTAAATGTCAATAATTTTTTTGATAGTTTATTGTCTTTTCTTGATCAAGCTGTAGAACAAAACTTCATCTCACAATCGGCGAAGCAAATCCTAGTTACAGCTTCAACTGCAGAGGAGTTAATTGACAAACTACAAGAATTCGTCCATTCACCTGATCCAACAATAGCTCGGATAGATTGGTTTGCGGAAGGCAATAAAATGCATAAACTGGATTTAACCCTCCACTTGTAATCTTTATCTGCTGTTTTGCTTCACTTTTATTTGCTTTTTTTTTATTGTGTTTATTTGAGATTTTTTTTTTGGTTATTTGTTTTGAGATTTTTCAGGTTATTTCTTTTGCCTCAGGTAATATTTTCTAATCTAGCCTTTTAGAGTGGTGGCTTAAAAAGTTCAAGTCCTCTTGAAACACTCTGGATCTCTTCAATCCATAATGGCTGAATAAGGAGGCTAACTTCTAAACTTTTTAGACCCATTCTAACTGACTTGTTTTTGTTTGCTGGCTTGTTGGACTTTGTTATTTTATGAGTAAGTTTAGTTTTGTGTAATTTAGAGTTGTTATGTGGGTTTTTTTTTTTATGTCTCTATCAGGTCTGATTCAAAAAAAATTGTGGAAAAACTTGAGAATGGCAGAATATGGGGTTTCTTTAACCCTTGAAATGCATTCTAATAAATTTATGGTTTGTTTATTTACTGTTGTTTGAAGTGTCTTGTTTCTTATTTTGTTCATTCCTAATAAAGGTATATAGGCTGGAAACCTTAAATCTGAGGGCTACTGGTCATAAGAATTGTTGAAATATACAATCTTGACTCAGGTCTAATAACGCCACGTACCTCTTTTCTTGCATTTTGTGGGCCGATGATAAGGCATTGATTGAATTGAGAATAACTCTTGAAAAATTATAAATGATGCATAGATCTGTGTGCTTGAAATGTTTATTGGTTTTTGCTTAGCCTTTGATTCCTTGCTGAGTTATTTGTTTACTTAGAAAAGGTTTATGCAATTTAAGTGTTTCTTCGGATTTCAATGAATTCTAGAACTTGTTTGATGGTCACTCGAGGCGAAATCCTAGACTGTGCAACATTAGGGAAATGATTTAGGTCATCTTTGGACCGTTTGAGCCTCAATAGCCAACCTTGACTGAAATTGATCCCTAGTTACTCCTTTGAGCCTCTTTAAGCCTTCCTTGTTAACTCACTAAAAGATTTTTCAACCTCAGATGAAATTTTTTCAAACAGTTTATTCCTTACCTATGAGCATGTAGATCATTCACGATTACTTTTTGAGCTATGTTATGGTTATGGAAAGTTAAAAGAGGTTGGGTTGTGTCTTTAGCAATGAAAGTGAGTTCGATTGTGTTTGTACACCAACAAAAAGAAAAAAAGAAGAAGAAAAAACAAATCTATACTCATCTTCCACGGGCTTAAACATTAAGGACAATGTGCTGTTTAAGTGTGGGGGATGGGAAGTGTAGTAAAAAAAAAAAGAGAGAGAGAAAGAGAAGAAAAAGAGATCTATACCCTTGAGCGTTCTAAAAAAGAATGAAACAACAAAGTATGGGGGTGTAATTTCTTTTCTTTTATTAAAAAAAAAGAGATTGAGTGTTCTAAATAAGTTTGGGGGAGTGACCTGGTGAATTGAAATAGATTTACGTTATAGGGTTGAGCTCTATATAGTCTTAAAGGATTTATGTGTTTGTGGGTGATTTGAGCCAAATTATTATCCTTTATCGTACCTTCACCCAAGCCAAACATTATGATAGGTGTCTATTTATATATCATTTTCATATCAATTTGTCCATGTTTCTTTGCTATATTCCTTGGTATTTTTATGTTTTTGTGTGGTTTTGATGTTTGTAGGAGTTTTGAAGCAACTTACACAAAAATGGAGTAAAACCCTTCATTTTAACCTCTGCTAATCAACCAATTTCTCGTAGTTAATTGTATCGATATACAATTAACCGGATAACATGCTATATACCATTGGAAAGCTCTCGACGTCTATTTTTTTGGAGAAATTTACGGTTCACGAATTTATGTAGTGTACCAAAAGTTATGATAAAAATGGTATGAGAAGTGTATATTTGTAATTCCACATATCACTGTAGCATGTTATTAAATACGGGATACTGTAGCAAGTTACTGTAGCAGAGTATATAAACACATTTTAGGGTTTTATTTTAATAACTTGAAGGGGGGAAAACGTGGGAGGAGGCTGCATTTCTGGATTTCTCTCATCCCTTGGAGTTCTTGAAGGAGAAAGAAGATTTTGAAAGAGGAGGAACTACAATTCCAAGAAGATTCATCTACAAAGAAGATTTTCAAAGAATTTGCTAAGTTCTTTCTTTCTTTTTCAATTCAGGAATTTCTCTGTATTGTATTTGTTATTCTGATTGAATATGTGTAACTAAATCTGAATTGGTTGAGGGTGATTTCAAAGCCCTTGATATGGATTTTATGAGTTGATTGTGTAAGAAAATTGTTATCCAATTCTCTAATTGAAGTTGCTTGTATTTTCCCATATCTAATGCTTATGATTGCTTACTGATTGTATTTTGAATGGCCAACTGAATATAATTGTTGTGGTCTATTGCTAGATTAGAAATCTTGATCCGTAATTGTCATGAATTTCCAATCATTAGTAGCAAAATTGTGATCAGAGATTGCAATTGGAAATACAACCTAAGTTAAATAATCCGAGCTTGTGTGTTTATTGCTTAGATCAACCTATCTTTCTTATCGTAATGCATCCATTGAATTAAATTTAGAGAGCTTGTTCTAGGTTGTTTAATGGATAGAAATTAAATAAAGAGCCTGTTTTATTTAACAACAAAGTAAGGAAAGATTGGGATAACAGAGCTTGTTGTTATCTACGGTTGATAACTTCAATGCTGTAATTGGATTACAATTCTATGTTAATTCACAAATTCATATCTTGTGGCAGAGAATGAACTCTTAACCAAGTGTCTCTCATTGATTTTTCATTCGAATTAACTTTCTGTTTTGTTATTCTTTGTTTGCATTATTATTTCACTTAGTTAATCAATCACAAAACCCCCCATTTGTTATGTTGTGGCTGTAAAATAACAAATTCAATTAGAATCAATCCTCGTGGGAACGATATCTTACTTATCACTTTATTACTTGTGCGACTAGTATACTTGCTAGTTTCGAACGCATCAAGTTTTTGGCGCCGTTGCCGGGGATTGATTTTCTAATCGATTAGTTATTTTATTTTCATTGTTGATTCGTGTTTTTTTTGTTTTTCTTTTCTGATTGTTTGTGTTTAGGCGGCATGGCTGTAAACTTCCAACAATTCGGCATCGGATTTGAGCCACAACTACCATGGAGAGTAAATGAGGTAAGCACTCTGAACATTGAACAACAACTTTCTGAGCTAACCTCTCTTGTGGAAAACATGGCTGTAGGAGATATGCAGAAACCTCATGCATGTGGGGTATATTCTACCATGGAGCATCCATTGGACATGTATCCAACTTTACAAGAAGAAGATATGGAACAAGCCAATGCCATGGGTGGATTTTCAGGACAATCAAGGCAATGGTATGATCCATTCTCTAATACTTATAATGCCGGATGGATAGATCACCCCAATTTTAGTTACGGGAATCATCAACCAATTGCCCCAAATGGCATACCAAATTGGCCACAAGGTTTCAATCAACCTAGAGTGCAGCAACCATTTCAAATGCAACCACCACCAATGCCACATCGAGCACCACAACCAGCTTCACAAAACTCAGGTATGTCTCTCCAGGATATTGTTAATACACTTGCCACTAATACAATGCAATTCCAGCAGGAAACTAGGGCAAGTATCCAAAACCTCGCAAATCAAATGGGACAATTGGCTACTAGCATGAGCAAATTCGAGGGCCAATGCTCAGAAAAATTATCTTCTCAAACGGTGATCAATCCAAGAGAGAATGCTTGTGCGATAACTTTGCAAAGTGGAGATCAAATTCGAAGTGGAGAGCAAATGGAAACTGGGGCAAGTATCCAAAACCTGGCAAAGAAATCACAAACTGATGAAGGAGATGACACCACTTCCACCATGAACAAGACATCATCTTCTAAGGTAAATCTTAAGACTCCTATTCCTTCTTATGTTACTCCTCTACCTTTTCCTAGCAGATTTGCAAAATCAAAGAAGGAGGAACAAGAACATGAAATCCTGGAGACTTTTCGTAAGATTGAGGTAAATATACCACTTCTGAATGCTATCGAGCAAGTACCTCGTTGTACAAAATGTCTCAAGGAGTTATGCACCAGCAAGAGAAAGTTAAAAGGAAATGATAAAGTAAGTGCGGGGGAAAATGTTTCAGCTGTTCTACAAAGAAAAATTCCTCCGAAATGCAAAGATCCAGGTACGTTCACCATTCCATGCACCATTGGTAATACCAAGTTTGAAAGAGCTATGTTAGATTTAGAGCATCTATTAATGTCATGCCATATTCTATTTATGCTTCTTTGAATCTTGGACCTTTTGCGAAAACTGGTATTACCATTCATTTTGCTGATCATTTTAATGCATATCCCAAAAGAGTTGTGGAAGATGTGCTTGTACAGGTGAATCAATTGGTTTTCCCAGCAGACTTCTATGTCCTTAAAATAGAGGATGAGACATCTCCTAATCCAACACCGATTCTTTTAGGGAGACCATTCTCGAAAACTGCTAGAACAAAGATTGATATTCATGATGGCATTCTCACCATAGAGTTTGATAGCAAGGTTATCCGTTTCAATATTTTTTAGGCAATGAGGTACCCCGGTGACTTGCATTCTGTTTTTGCAGTTGATGTTATTGATTCTTTGCCACAACAACATTTTGAGTTAACTCGCAAGAATGGATTGGATGTAGCTATTAGTGAGCACATAGGGAAAGAAAATTCTAAGGAATCAAGAATTTTAATACAAGTGTCCAAAGAAATGGAGGAAGCTATGGCATGCTTAGATGAGACTATAGCTATAACCACAAACAGGTATGATGTTTCGTACATTGAATTGCCTTTATCTAATGAGAAACTTCTTCCTTCTGTGATGAAAGCCAATACCTTGGAGCTTAAGCCACTTCCAGATCATTTGAAGCTTGGATTCTTGGGTGAGAATGATACTTTGCCAATTATAATAGAAATGGGCCTTGCACCACTACAAGAAGAGAAACTCGTCCAAGTACTTAGAGATCACAAAATTACTATTGGGTGGACGATTGCTAACATCCAAGGCCCAGCCATATGCATGCAACAATTCTTGTTGGAAAAAGGATCCAAGCCCACTAGAGAAGTACGGCGGAGATTGGACCCTCCCATGATGGAACCAACGTCGGGCTGAGGACGTTAAACCAAGCGCTTATTGGGAGGCAACCCAATGTTTTCGCAAAATAAATAAAAAAAAAGAAAAGAAAAATAAAATAAGGTAATAATGATCGATTTTTGTGTCTTGAGGGAGATTCTCTTCGTAGGCCATCAAATTGATCAGGTTTTATCTCTCTTTGCCATCTATCTTATTTATTTTACATTTTTTTTATTTGTTCTTGACTTTTGATTGCTATTGTGTTGTTATCTCTTTTATATGTCTTTAGTTTCGTTTCTGCTCTTTTCTTTTCCTTCATTTAGTTTAATTTGATTATTCCGTACTTCGAATTTATTTGTGCAACAGCTTGAGGAAACATCCAAACGGGAGCTGAAGTCATTGCTCAAAGGTTTGAAACGTGCATATCTTGGAGAAAAACAAACTCAATCGCATTATCGGTAATAGCTCTCCTTTTATCCTCTTCAATGGATGCCGATATCTTTATGTCAAACCTTCGTAAATATTTCCCTTCACTTCCTCAAAATGCTATGTATAAAATTTATAAAGTGCGGATGACTAGACTTTGGGCGTTGATGCTCCTAAATGTGCCTGCGGATATCTGATGGCTTATTGAAGCCAAGGTGAGATTGTCAGGTGAGCCTGGCATTAATCTCACAAAATACATGCCTGGTCTAGGGAAAAGCTACTACGCCAAGAGGCAAAGACAAAGAGGTTACAAGTATGCTATAAACGTGCTAGATGGAATTGTAACCAGACTTGTCGTTCACTGGGTCTTGTGTCCAGAAATAGAGAAGATAAACTGTCATTTATTAAGAATGGTCTGAGTAATGAGTCGTTGGATAATGTTTTATTAACTCTTGACTCACATTCTTGTGGACTTGTTCAGTGTGAATTGCTTAATTTATGGACACAATTTCGTGATGAATTGCAGTGTTATAGTCTAGCTAATCTGACTAAAAACGACCCTGTTTGCCAGTTTATAAGAAAACTGGATGGGAAGCAAATCCCCGACTCATAGAATGCGTTTCAGCCGTTACTGGACGTAAAACCAGAGGAAGATGTGAGCCACAATCACAACTACTTGTATATTTGAATGTATGTAGTTGTTTGTCGAATTTTATTTCTTTCTTGTTTCGTTTGATCTGATTATCAATGTTGTTTTTGTGTTGTTGTTGTTTGTTGATTTTGTTTGTTTTAATTTCAAGTTTTATTTTTGACAAACCATATGACTACCCCATGACATAAGCACACGTGGGAGACAAGTGTGGAGGTTTTGTCAACCTCCGCCGAAAGTATATCTCTACTTTTCATGCTTCACGCGGGAGACAAGTGTGGCGGTTTTGTCAAACCCCGCCGAAAGTATCTTTCCATTTTTCATGCTTCACGTGGGAGACAAGTGTGTAGGTTTTGTCAAACCTCGCCGAAAGCATATCTCATTTTTTCAAATCTTGGGGCGATAAATCTGCATCGAGCAACCCCCACCGAAAGTATGTCCCCATGTGTCAAATTTTGAGAGTTTTATGGGTGTATATATACATTCTGCATATTTTCATATGTCATTCCATAACCTGTCTTGCAATGGAAAAGCATAATATCTAACGTGTCTTACACAAGATTAGAGCACTTGTAGAAATGGAGAAAACACCAATTCGGCGATTCCGCAATATATGCGTATTTTGCGGATCGCAATTTGGTAAAGATGGAGAGTTTACCACAGCAGCTCTTGATCTCGGTAGGACATTAGCTGCGAGGGGTATTCATTTGATTTATGGAGGGGGTAGTCTTAGGTTAATGGGGTGTGTGTCAACAGCTGCATCCCTAGGAGGGAGCAAAGTTCTCGGCATTATCCCTAAACCTTTAGCTGTACGAGATATCGTAGGCAACATAATCGGGGAAGAGTTACAAGTTTCTAGTATGCATGAGCGTATTGCACATATGGTCATTAAATCTGATGCATTTATAGCTTTGCCCGGTGGTTATGGTACATTAGAGGAGATATTTCAAATCACCTCTTGGGCACAGCTAAACATCCATCGAAAACCCATTGGTTTGTTAAATGTCAATAATTTTTTTGATGGTTGTTTGTCTTTTCTTGATCAAGCAGTAAAAAAAAAACTTCATCTCACAGTCGACGAGGCAAATCCTGGTTACAGCTTCAACTGCAGGGGAGTTAATTGACAAATTACAAGCATTCGTCTATTCGCCTTATCCAACAATAGCTCGGATAGATTGGTTTGGAGAAGGCAATAAGAGGCGTAAACTGGATTTAACGCTCCATCTGTAATCTCTGTCTATTGCTTTGCTTCGTTTTTGTTTACTTTCTTTTTAGTGTGTTTATTTGAGATTTTTCATGTCATTTCTTTTGAGTTTTTTTCAGGTTATTTCTTTCGCCCCAGGTAATATTTTCTAATCATGGCCTTTAGAGTGGTGGCTTAAAAAGTTTAATTCCTCTTGAAACGCATTCTGGATCTCTTCAATCTATAATGGCTGAATAAGGAGGCTAACTTCTAAACTTTTTAGACCATTCTAACTGACTTGTTTTTGTTTGCTAGCTTGTTGGACTTTGTTATTTTATGAGTAAGTTTAGTTTTGTGTAATTTAGAGTTGTTGTGTGTTTTTGTCTTTATCAGTTTCGATTCGGAAAAAAAAAACATTGTGGAAAAACCTGAGAATGGCAGAATATGGGGTTTTCTTAACTCTTGAAACGCATTCTCTCTCAATAAATCTGTAGTTTGTTTATTTCATGTTGTTTGAAGTGTCTTGTTTCTTGTTTTGTTCTTTCATAATAAAGGTATATAGGCTGAAACCTTAAGTCTGCGGGCTACTGGTCCTAAGGATTGTTGAAATATACAATCTTGACTCAGGTGTAACAACGCCACGTACCTCTTTTCTTGCATTTGGTGGGTCGATGATAAGATAATGATTGAATTAAGAATAACTCTTGGAAAATGATAAATGATGCATGGATCTGTGTGCTTGAAAATGTTTATTGGTTTTCGCTTTGCTTTTGATTCCTTGCGCAACATTGAGCACTGAGCTATTATCACTGAGTTATTTGTTCACTTAGAGAAATTTTATGTAATTTAAATGTTTCTTCAGATTTCAATGAATTCTAGAACTTGTTTGATGGTCACTCGAGGCGAAATCCTAGACTGTGCAACCTTGGGGAAATGATTTAGGCCATCTTTGGACCGTTTGAGCCTTAATAGCCAACCTTGACTGAAATTGATCCCTAGTTACCCCTTTGAGCCTCTGTAAGCCTTTTTCTTTGTTAACTTACTAAAAGACTTCCTAACCTCAAATGAATTTGTTCCAAACAGTTTATCCCTTACCTATGAGCATGTAGATCATTCACAATTAAATTCTGAGCTATGTTCTGGTTTTGGGAAGTTAGAGGAGGTTGGGATGTGTCATGAGCAATGTAAGTGAGTCCTATTGTATTTGTTAAAAAAAAGAAAACAGAAAAAAAAAGCCAATCTGTACTTATCGTCCACGTACTTACACATTGAGGACAATGTGTTGTTTAAGTGTGGGGGAGGGGAAGTGTAATAAAAAAAGAAAAAAAGAAAAAAAAAAGAACAAAAGAAGAAGAATAAGAGATCTATACCCTTAAGTGTTCTTAAAAATAATGAAATAACAATGTGTGGAGGTGTAGTTTTCTTTTTTTTTCTGCAAAAAAAAAAAAGATTGAGTGTCCTAAATAAGTTTGGAGGAGTAACCTGGTGAATTGAAATAAAGTTGTGTTATAGGGTTGAGCTCTACATAATCTTGAATGATTTATGTTTTTGTGGGTGATTTGAGCCAAATTATTATCCTTTATCATACCTTCACCCAAGCCCAACGTTACAAGCTTAATAAAGCCCCATACTGATAATGAGTTTGGTGCTTGTCTACATTAGTGGAGGGACTGACTTGAAAAGCAGAGAAGAGGCCTAGGAGTTTGTTGATACAAACATATTCACTATTAAATATGATTCAGTTTTATGCATAAAAACTCATCCGAGTTACAAGTGATAAGGTGAGAATGGATTAAACACACACTCACTTGAGGAATTGAAGTGAATGCCGAAAACTAATTGTCGAGATAAATAATTCTTGATTTCAAGTGCTGCATTATCGTTTGTGTGAAGTTTCATTGGGTATAATTAAGTAACAATCTTTGCTGGCCTATTTGTAAGATGAAGCATTTGTGTGTGTGTTATAATTTTTTGTTAATTCTGTTTCCGTTTAGTTTTATTTTATATTGTCGTAGATGCTCGAGGACTAGCAAAGTCTAAGTTCGGTGGGGGTTGCTCGATGCAGATTTATCGCCCCAAGATTTGAAAAAATGAGATATGCTGATAGGTGTCTATTACAGTATTACTTTCATATCAATTTGTCCATGTTTCTTTGCTATATTCCTTGGTATTTTTATGGTTTTGTGTGGTTTTGATGTTGTAGGAGTTTTGGAGCAACTTGCACAAAATGAGAAAACCCTTCATTTTCACTGCTAGTCAACCATCTTCTCGGATTTAATTGTATTGAATACAACGAACCTAGATGGACATAGTTATTTTATACCGTTGTAAAGCTCTCGAAGTCTACTTTTTGGAGAAATTTACGGTTTATGAATCCATCAGTGTACCGAAAGTTGTAATCAAAACAGTGTGAGAAGTGTAGAAATGTAATTCCACACATCACTGTAGCATGTATAATACGGGACACTGTAGCACGTTACTGTAGCCGAGTATTTAAACACATTTTAGGGTTTTATTTCATAACTTGAAGAGGGGAGAACGTGGGAGAGGCTGCAGCTCTGGAATTCTTTCATCTCTTGGAGTTCTTGAAGGAGAAAGGAAGCTTGGAAAGAGGAAGAACTACAATCCAAAGAGAATTACATCCAATTTGCTAAGTTTTTCCCTTCCCTTTCAAAAAATTTTTTTTATGAATGCTATGTATTGTATGGTATTTGTATTGTGTCTGAAGATGTGTAACTAAATCTGAATTGGTTGAGGATGATTTCAAAAGCCCTTGATATGGTGTTTGTGAGTTGATTGTGCAAGAAATTATTATCCAATTCTCTAATTGAAGTTGCTTGTAATTTTCCATGTTTAATGCTTATGATTACTTGCTGATTGTATTTGGGTGGCCAACTGAATATAATCTGGATATTGTCTATTGTTAGACTAGAAATCTTGATCCGTAATTGTCTTGAATTTCTAACATTAGTAGCAAAATTGTGATCAGAGATTGCAATTGGAGAATATAACCTAAGTTAAATAATCCGAGCTTGTGTGTTTATTGCTGAGATCAACCTGTCTTTCTTTTCGTAATGCATCCATTGAATTAAATTTAGAGAGCTTGTTCTAGGTTGTTTGATGGATAGAGATTAAATAAAGAGCCGGTTTTATTTAACAACAAAGTAAGGAAAGATTGGGATAACAGAGCTTATTGTTATCTACGGTTGATAATTTCAATGGTGTAATTGGATGATAATTCTACAATAAATTCGTAAATCCATATCTTGTGGTGGAGAATGATCCCTTGACCAGATTTCTATCATTGATTAATTACCATTTCAATTAAGTTTGCATTGTGTTATTCATTAATTACTGTCGTATTTAGTTTTTCATCTAGTTAATCAACCAACAAAACCCCCCATTTAGTTAATTGTTGCTGGAAATAACAAATTCAATTAGAATCAATCCTCGTGGAAAAAACGAATCTTTCTTACTGCATCCCACCTTATTAACTTTTGCTACTAGTATACTTGCTAGTTTCGAAAACGCATCAGGAGAGGGGGAGACACTTGGTTAAGAGTTCATTCTCTGCCAACAAGATATGAATTTGTGAATTAACATAGAATTGTAATCCAATTACAGCATTGAAGTTATCAACCGTAGATAACAACAAGCTCTGTTATCCCAATCTTTCCTTACTTTGTTGTTAAATAAAACAAGCTCTTTATTTAATATCTATCCATTAAACAACCTATAACAAGCTCTCTGAGTTTAATTCAATGGAAGCATTACGATGAGAAAGATAGGTTGATCTAAGCAATAATCACACAAGTTCAGATTATTTAACCTAGGTTGTATTTTCCAATTGCAATCTCTGATCACAATTTTGCTACTAATGATTGGAAATTCATGACAACTACGGATCAAGATTTCTAATATAGCAATAGACAACAACAGATTATATTCAGTTGGCCATTCCAAATACAATCAGTAAGCAATCATAAGCATTAGAGATGGGAAAATACAAGCAACTTCAATTAGAGAATTGGATAACAATTTCTTACACAATCAACTCACAAAATCCATATCAAGGGCTTTGAAATCACCCTCAACCAATTCAGATTTAGTTACACATATTCACTCAGAATAACAAATACAATACAGAGAAATTCCAGAATTGAAAAGGAAAGAAAGAACTTAGCAAATTCTTTGAAAATCTTCTTTGTAGATGAATCTTCTTGGAATTGTAGTTTCTCCTCTTTCAAAATCTTCTTTCTCCTTCAAGAACTCCAAAGGATGAGAGAAATCCAAAAATGCAGCCTCCTCCCACGTTTTCCCCTCTTCAAGTTATGAAAATAAAACCCTAAAATATGTTTAAATACTCTGCTACAGTAACCTGCTACAGTGTCCCGTATTATACATGCTACAGTGATTTGTGGAAATACATTTCTATACTTCTCACACTGTTTTGATTACAACTTTTGGTACACTGAATGGATTTATAAACCGTAAATTTTTCCAAAAAATAGACTTCGAGAGCTTTCCAACGGTATATAATATGTCATCGGGTTCATTGTATATCAATACAATTAATCCGAGAAGATGTTGACTAGCAGAGGTGAAAATGAAGGGTTTTACTCCATTTTTGTGCAAGTTGCTCCAAAACTCCTACAAACATCAAAACCACACAAAACCATAAAAATACCAAGGAATATAGCAAAGAAACATGGACAAATTGATATGAAAGTAATACATAAATAGACACCTATCAGCATATCTCATTTTTTCAAATCTTGGGGCGATAAATCTGCATCGAGCAACCCCCACCGAAATTACGTCCCCATGTGTCAAATTTGAGAGTTTTACGTGTGTATATATCCATTCTCCATATTTTCAAATGTCATTATTAGAACCTGTCTTACACTTGAAAAGTATATTACCTAACGTGCATCATTGTCTTACACAAGGTTAGAGCACTTGTAGAAATGGAGAAAACACCAATTCGGCGATTCCAAAATATATGCGTATTTTGTGGATCGCAATTTGGTAAAGATGGAGAGTTTACAACAGCAGCTCTTGATCTTGGTAGGACATTAGCTGCGAGGGGTATTCATTTGATTTATGGAGGGGGTAGTCTTGGGTTAATGGGGTGTGTGTTGATAAGTGTCTATTTATATATCATTTTCATATCAATTCGTCCATTTTTCTTTGCTATATTCCTTGTTATTTTTATGTTTTTGTGTGGTTTTGATGTTTGTAGGAGTTTTGGAGCAACTTACACAAAAATGGAGTAAAACCCTTCATTTTCACCTCTGCTAGTCAACCATCTTCTCGGATTTAATTGTATTGACATACAATGAACCCGATGACATATCATATACCGTTGAAAAGCTCTCGAAGTCTACTTTTTGGAGAAATTTACGGTTTATGAATCCATTCAGTATACCGAAAGTTGTAATCAAAAAAGTGTGAGAAGTGTAGAAATGTAATTCCACAAATCACTGTAGCATGTATAATACGGGACACTGTAGTAGGTTACTGTAGCAGTATTTAAACACATTTTAGGGTTTTATTTTGATAACTTGAAGAGGGGAGAACGTGGTGGAGGCTGCAGCTCTGGAATTCTTTCATCTCCTTGAGTTCTTGAAGGAGAAAGGAAGCTTGGAAAGAGGAAGAACTACAATCCAAAGAGAATTACATCAATTTTGCTAAGTTTTTTCCTTCCCTTTCATTTTCTGGAATGTCTCCATGTTGTATTGTATTTACCACGTTCTTAAACATGTGTAACTGAATCTAAATTGGTTGAGGGTGATTTCAAAGCCCCTGATATGGTTTTTTGTAAGTTGATTGTGTAAGGAATTGTTATCCAATTCTCTAATTGAAGTTGCTTGTATTCTCCCATATTTAATGCTTATGATTGCTTGCTGATTGTATTTGAGTGGCCAACTGAATATATCTGGTTGTGATTTATTGCTAGACTAGAAATCTTGATCCGTAATTGTCTTGAATTTCTAATCCTTAGTAGCAAAATTGTGATCAGAGATTGCAATTGGAGACTACAACCTAAGTTAAATAATCCGAGCTTGTGTGTTTATTGCTTAGATCAACCTATCTTTCTTATCGTAATGCATCCATTGAATTAAATTTAGAGAGCTTGTTCTAGGTTGTTTAATGGATAGAGATTAAATACAGAGCCTGTTTTATTTAACAACAAAGTAAGGAAAGATTGGGATAACAGAGCTTGTTGTTATCTACGTTTGATAACTTCAATGCTGTAATTGGATGACAATTCTACGATTAATTCGCAAATCCATATCTTGTGGTAGAGAAGGATCCCTTAACCAGGTTTCTCTCATTGATTTTTCAATCTGTTTAAATTTGCATTGTGGTATTCTTTACTTGCATTAATATTTCATCTAGTTAATCAATCAACAAAACCCCCCTCATTTAGTTTATTGTTGCTTTCGAATAACAAATTCAATTAGAATCAATCCTCGTGGGAACGATATCTTACTTATCACTTTATTACTTGTGCGACTAGTATTCTTTCTAGTTTCGAACGCTCTGTGTCGACAGCTGCCATCTTGGGAGGAAGTAAAGTTCTTGGCAATTATCCCTAAACCATTAGCTGGTGCGAGATATCATAGGCAACACCATGGGGGAAGAGTTACAGGTTTCTAGTATGCATGAGCGTATTGCACATATGGTCATTAAAATCTGATGCATTTATAGCTTTACCCGGTGTTTATGGCACATTAGAGGAGATATTTCAAATCACCTCTTGGGCACAGCTAAACATCCATCGGAAACCCCTTGGTTTGTTTAATGTCAATAATTTTTTTGATGGTTTGTTGTCTTTTCTTGATCAAGCAGTAGAAAAAACTTCATCTCACAGTCGGCGAGGCAAATCCTGGTTACAGCTTCAACTGCAGGGGAGTTAATTGACAAATTACAAGCATTCGTCTATTCGCCTGATCCAACAATAGCTCAGATAGATTGGTTTGGAGAAGGCAATAAGAGGCGTAAACTGGTTTTAACGCTCCATCTGTAATCTCCATCTGCTGGTTTGCTTCATTTTCGTTTGCTTTCTCTTTATTGTGTTTAATTGAGTTTTTTTTTTTATGTCATTTCTTTTGAGTTTTTTTTCAGGTTGTTTCTTTCAACCCAGGTAATATTTTCTAATCTTGGCTTTTAGAGTGGTGGCTTAAAAAGTTCAAGTTCTCTTGAAACGCATTCTGGATTTCTTTAATCGATAATGGCTGAATAAGGAGGCTACCTTCTAAACTTTTTAGACCCATTCTAACTGACTTGTTTTTGTTTGCTGACTTGTTGGACTTTGTTATTTTATGAGTAAGTTTAGATTTATGTAATTTAGAGTTGTTATATATTTTTGTCTTTGACAGTTTCGTTTCAAAAAAAATTTTATGGAAAACACTTGAGAATGGCAGAATATGGGGTTTCTTTAACCCTTGAAATGCATTCTCTCTAAATAAATCTGTAGTTTGTTTATTTCATGTTGTTTGAAGTGTCTTGTTTCTTGTTTTGTTCTTCATAATAAAGGTATATAGGCTGGAAACCTTAAAGTCTGCGGGCTACTGGTCCTAAGGATTGTTGAAATATACAATCTTGACTCAGGTGTAACAACGCCACGTACCTCTTTTCTTGCATTTTGTGGGTTGATGATAAAATAATGATTGAATTAAGAATAACTCTTGGAAAATGATAAATGATGCATGGATCTATGTGCTTGAAATGTTTTTTGGTTTTGCTTTGCCTTTGATTCCTTACGCAACATTGAGCACTGAGCTATTATCACTGAGTTATTTGTTCACTTAGAGAAAGTTTATGTAATTTAAATGTTTCTTCAGATTTCAATGAATTCTAGAACTTGTTTGATGGTCACTCGAGGCGAAATCCTAGACTGTGCAACATTGGGGAAATGATTTAGGCCATCTTTGGACCGTTTGAGCCTTAATCGCCAACCTTGACTAAAATTGATCCCTAGTTACCCCTTTGAGCCTATGTAAGCCTTTTTCATTGTTAACTCACTAAAAGATTTCCTAACCTCAAATGAATTTTTTTTCAAACAGTTTATCCCTTACCTATGAGCATGTAGATCATTCACGATCACATTTTGAGCTATGTTCGGGTTTTGGGAAGTTAGAGGAGGTTGGGTTGTGTCATGAGCAATGCAAGTGCGTTATATTGTGTTTGTAAAAAAAAAAAAAAAGAAAAAAATCAATCTGTACTTATCGTCCACGTACTTACACATTGGGGATAATGTGTTGTTTAAGTGTGGGGGAGGGGAATTGCAGCAGTTAAAAAAAAAAAGAAAAAAACGAAGAAAAGAAAAAAAAAGAGAAAAGAAAGAAAAAAAAAGAAAAAGAGATCTATACCCTTGAGTGTTATTAAAAAGAATGAAACAACAAAGTGTGGGGGTGTAATTTCTTTTGTGTTAAAAAAAAACAATAATAAAAAGAGAGATTGAGTGTTCTGAATAAATTTGGGGGTGTCACTTGATGAATTCGAACGATTTTTTTTATGTTATGTGGTTGAGCTCTACATAATCTTGAATGATTTATGTGTTTGTGGGTGATTTGAGCCAAATTATTTTCCTTTATCATACCTTCACCCAAGCCAAACGTTACAAGCTTAATAAAGTCCTACTTGATCCTTGGTGTTGTGCATGTCTACATTAGTGGAGAGTGACTTGAAAAGCAGGCCTATGGAGTTCATTTATACACACATCTTCAATATTAAATACGATTCATTTTTATGCATAAACTCATCCGGTTACAAGTGATTAGGTGAGAATGGCTCTACACACACACACTTGAGGAATTGAAAGTGAAGCGAAACTAATCTTTGAAGATAAAATTTTGATCAAGTGCATAATTTTGAAGTTTTCCTTGGGTTATAATTAAGTACAATCTTTGAGGCCTATTTGCAAGTTGAAGCATTTGTGTTGTTTTAATTTTTCTTTGATTCTGTTTCGATCTAATATCGTTGTAGTTGCTCGAGGACTAGCAAAGTCTAAGTGTGGGGGAATTTGATAGGTGTCTATTTATGTATTACTTTTCATATCAATTCGTCCATGTTTCTTTGCTATATTCCTTGGTATTTTTATGTTTTTGTGTGGTTTTGATGTTTGTAGGAGTTTTGGAGCAACTTGCACAAAAATGGAGTAAAACCCTTCATTTTCACCTCTGCTAATCAACCAATTTCTCGGAGTTAATTGTATCGATATACAATTAACCGGATAACATGCTATATACCATTGGAAAGCTCTCGAAGTCTATTTTCTGGAGAAATTTACGGTTCACGAATTTATGTAGTGTACCAAAAGTTGTGATAAAATGGTATGAGAAGTGTATATTTGTAATTCCATATATCACTGTAGCATGTTATTAAATACGGGGCACTGTAGCAAGTTACTGTAGCAGAGTATTTAAACACATTTTAGGGTTTTATTTTAATAACTTGAAGGGGGGAAAACGTGGGAGGAGGCTGCATTTCTGGATTTCTCTCATCCCTTGGAGTTCTTGAAGGAGAAAGAAGATTTTGAAAGAGGAGGAACTACAATTCCAAGAAGATTCATCTACAAAGAAGATTTTCAAAGAATTTGCTAAGTTCTTTCTTTCCTTTTCAATTCTGGAATTTCTCTGTATTGTATTTGTTATTCTGATTGAATATGTGTAACTAAATCTGAATTGGTTGAGGGTGATTTCAAAGCCCTTGATATGGATTTTGTGAGTTGATTGTGTAAGAAATTGTTATCCAATTCTCTAATTGAAGTTGCTTGTAGTTTCCCATATCTAATGCTTATGATTGCTTACTGATTGTATTTGGAATGGCCAACTGAATATAATCTGTTGTTGTCTATTGCTAGATTAGAAATCTTGATCCGTAATTGTCATGAATTTCCAATCATTAGTAGCAAAATTGTGATCAGAGATTGCAATTGGAAAATACAACCTAGGTTAAATAATCCGAACTTGTGTGATTATTGCTTAGATCAACCTATCTTTCTCATCGTAATGCTTCCATTGAATTAAACTCAGAGAGCTTGTTCTAGGTTGTTTAATGGATAGAGATTAAATAAAGAGCTTGTTTTATTTAACAACAAAGTAAGGAAAGATTGGGATAACAGAGCTTGTTGTTATCTACGGTTGATAACTTCAATGCTGTAATTGGATTACAATTCTATGTTAATTCACAAATTCATATCTTGTGGCAGAGAATGAACTCTTAACCAAGTGTCTCTCATTGATTTTTCATTCAAATTTAACTTCTGTTTTGTTATTCTTATTTGCATTCTTATTTCATTTAGTTAATCATTCAACAAAACCCCCCCTGTTTAGTTTATTATTGCTGGAAAATAACAAATTCAATTAGAATCAATCCTCGTGGGAACGATATCTACTTATCACTTTATTACTTGTGCGATTAGTATACTTGCTAGTTTCGAACGCATCACATTACAAGCTTAATAAAGCCTTACTTGATCCTTGATGTTGTGCTTGTCTACATTAGTGGAGAGTGACTTGAAAAACAGCCCTATGGAGTTCATTTATACACACATCTTCACTATTAAATATGATTCATTTTTATGCATAAACTCATCCGGGTTACAGGTAATTAGGTGAGAATGACTCTACACACACACACTTGAGGAATTGAAGTGGAGCGAAACTAATTTTGAAGATGAAATTCTTGATTAAATGCATAATTTTTTAGTTTTTCTTGGGCTATAATTAAGTACAAACTTTGAGACCTATTTGTAAGTTGAAACATTTGTGTGTTTTAATTTTTTTCTTTGATTCTGTTTAGATTTAGTTTTGTTTTCATAACGTTTTAGTTGCTTGAGGACTAGCAAAGTCTAAGTGTGGGGGAATTTGATAGGCGTCTATTTATATATTATTTTCACATCAATTTGTCTATGTTTCTTTACTATATTCCTTGGTATTTTTATGTTTTTGTATGGTTTGATGTTTGTAGGAGTTTTGGAGAAACTTGAACTAAATTGGAGTAAAACCCTTTATTTGCACCTCTGCTAGTCAATCAACTTCTCAGATTTAATTGTATTGATATACAATGAACCAGATGATGTGCTATATACTATTGCAAAGCTCTAGAAGTCTATTTTCTAGAGAAATTTACGAATCATGAATTCATTTACTGTACCGAAAGTTATGATCAAAATGGTGTGAGAAGTGTAGAATTGTAATTCCACAAGCCACTGTAGCATGTTATTATACAGGGCACTATAGCAGGCTACTGTAGTAGAGTATATAAACATATTTTCGGGTTTTATTTTTATAACAAGAGGAGGAGAGAACGAATTGGAGGCTGTCTCTCTGGATTTCTCTCATCTCTTGAAGTTCTTGAAGGAGAAAGAAGGCTTGGAAAGAGGAAGAATTACAATCCTAAGGAGATTTGCAAAGGATTTGCTAAGTTTTTCCTTTCTCTTTCATTTTCTGGTATGTTTCTATGTTGTGTTGTATTTATGACGTTTTTGAACATGTGTAACTAAATCTGATTTGGTTGAGGGTGATTTCAAAGCCCTTGATATGGTTTTTATGAGTTGATTGTGCAAGAAATTGTTATCCAATTCTCTAATTGAAGTTGCTTGTATTTTCCCATATTTAATGTTATGATTGCTTGTTGATTGTATTTAGGTGGCCGACTAAATAGAATCTAGTTGTTGTCTATTGCTAGACTAGAAATCTTGATCCGTAATTGTCTTGAATTTCTAATTGTTAGTAGCAAACTTGTGGTCAGAGATTGCAATTGGAGAATATAACCTAAGTTAAATAATCTGAGCTTGTGTGTTTATTGTTTAATCAACCTATCTTTCTTATCATAATGCTTCCATTGAATTAAATTTAGAGAGCTTGTTCTAGGTTGTTTAATGATAGAGATTAAATAAAGAGCTTGTTTTATTTAACAACAAAGTAAGGAAAGATTGGGATAACAGAGCTTATTGTTATCTATAGTTGATAACTTCAATGGTTTAATTGGATGACAATTCTATGTTAATTCACAAATTCATATCTTGTAGCAGAGAATGATCCCTTAACCAAGCTTCTCTCATTGATTATTTTTCACTCCATTTAACTTTGTGTTGTATTATTCTTCATTTGCATTAATATTTCATTTAGTTAATCAATCAACAAAACCCCCCTATTTATTCTGTTATTGCTTTCGAATAACAAATTTAATTAGAAACAATCCTCCTGGGAACGATATCTTACTCATCACTTTATTACTTGTGCGACTAGTATGCTTGCTAGTTTCGAACGCATCAAACATCAAGCTGTGTATTCAAAGACAAGCTTGTTGAATTCTAATTTTAATGAAATTTCAGTCTTTATACTGATTTCTCTTTAACTTTGTATCTCTTGGTGGATTACATAGAGTGGTGAGTTAGTTTGAGCCATGTATCATTTGTTTACATCATTGGGTGGTGAATTCTCTATATCCCATTGGTGTTTACTTTGATAGTGAGCTTGTTATCCTTTAAAAGAGTCTTTGTTGGGTTCCATTTTGTTTGTTCTGGCTATTGGTTGAGTTGTTTATCAACTTGAAGATCGTATCCTGATTTGTTACAACTCAACAGCCTAGCATCACATTGGTTTGTTAAATGTTAATAATTTTTTTTATGGTTTATTTTCTTTTCTTGATCAAATTATAGAACAAAACTTCATCTCATAGTTGGTAAGAAAAATCGTGGTTACAGCTTTAACTGCAGAGGAGTTGATTGACAAACTACAAGAATTTGTCCATTCACCTGATCTAACACCAACTCAGATAGATTGGTTTGTGGAAGGCAGTAAAAGGCGTAAACTGGGTTTGACGCTCCACCTGTAATCTTTATCTGTTGGTTCGCTTCACTTTTGTTTGCTTTCTTTTTATTATGTTTATTTGAGATTTTTCAGGTTATTTCATTTCACTTTCACCTCGGGTAATATTTTCTATTCTTTGCCTTTTAGAGTGGTGCCTCGAAAAGTTTAAGTTCTCTTGAAACGCATTCTGGATCTCTTCAATCCAGAATGGCTGAATAGGAAGTCTAACTTCTGAACTTTTGAGACCCATTCTTAACTAACTTGTTCTTGTTTATTGATTATTGAATTTTGTTATTTTATGAGTACGTTTGGTTTTATGTAATTTAATGTTGTTATGTGTTTTTTTGTCTCTATCAGGTTCGATTCAAAGGAAGATTGTAGAAAAGAATAAAAAATGGTAGAATAAGGGGTTTCTTCAACCTTGAAATGCATTCTAGGTAAATAAATTTGTAGTTTGCTTAATTACCATTTGTTTGAATATTAAGTGTCATGTCTCTTTTTTTGTTTATCCATAATAAAGGTATATAGGATAGAAACCTTAAGTCTACGGGCTACTTATCCTAAGGATTGTTGAAATATATAATCTTGACTTATGTCTAACAACGCCATGTACCTTTTTTCTTGCATTTTGTGGCCGATCATAAGGCAATGATTGAATTGAGAATAACTTCTGGGAAATGATAAATGATGCATAGATCTGTGTGCTTGAACTATTTATTGGTTTTTGCTTTGCTTTTGATTCCTTACACAATATTGACCACTTAGCCATAATCATTAAGTTATTTGTTTACTTAGCGAAGATTTATGCAATTTAAGTATTTCTTAAGATTTCAATGAATTGTAGAACTTGTTTGATGATCACTCAAGGCGAAATCCTAGATTGTACAACATTAGAGAAATGATTTAGGCCATTTTTTGATCGTTTGAGCCTTTTTAGCCAACCCTAAATGAAGTTGATCCCTAGTTTCCCCTTTGAGCTCCTTTAAGCTTTTTCTTTATTAACTCACTAAAAGATTTTCTAACCTTAAACAAATTTTTTCAAACAGTTTATCCCTTAACTATAAGCATACAGATCATTCATGATTACATTTTGAGCTGTGCTATGATTTTAGGAAGTTGAGGGAGGTTGGATGGTGTAATGAGCAATGACAGTGAGTTCTACTGTGTTCGTTAAAAAAAAAATCTTCACTTAGCTTCCACGTACTTAAACATTGAGGATGATGTGTTCTTTAAGTATGGGGGAGGGGTAGTTTAAATGTGTCCTTATGAAGAAAGAAACAAATAAGTTTGGGATGTTGTTTTCTATGTCGTGTGTAAATAAAGAGAAAGAGTGCTTCTAAATGAGTTGAGGAGTACCTGATGAATTGAAATGAATTTGTGTTATGGGGTTGAGTTTTATATAGTCTTGAATGATTTATGTGTTTGTGGGTGATTGAGCTAAATTATTATCCTTTATCATGCCTTCACCATATCCAAACATTACAAGCTTAATAAAGCCCTACTTGATCCTTAGGGTTGTGCTTGTCTACATTAGTGGAGAGTGACTTA
Organism: Boswellia sacra; assembly: GCA_013180625.2. Lineage (NCBI taxonomy): Eukaryota > Viridiplantae > Streptophyta > Magnoliopsida > Sapindales > Burseraceae > Boswellia > Boswellia sacra. Next base: position 26,788 of record SNVD02009826.1, read on the forward strand.
AAAAACAGGCCTATGGAGTTATTTATGCACACATCTTCACTATTAAATATGATTCATTTTTATGTATAAACTTATAGGGCTATAAGTGATTAGGTGACAATAGCTTTACACACACCCACACTTGAAGAATTGAAGTGGAGCGAAACTAACCTAAGAGATGAAATTCATGATCAAATGCATAATTTTGATGTTTTGCTTGGGTTATAATTAAGTGAAATCTTTGAGGCCTATTTGCAAGTTGAAGCATTTTTGTGTTTTGCTTTTGTTTTTTTTTTTTTTGTGACTCTATGTAAATTTAGTTTTCTTTTCATATCGTTTCAGTTGCTCGAGGACTAGCAAAGTCTAAGTGTGGAGGAATTACAAAAACTTGATGCATCCAAAACTAGCAAGTGTAAAGCAATAAATAAGATATCGTTTTCACGAGGATTGGTTTTAATTAAATTTATTATTAGACAGCAACAATAAATAAATGGAGAATTTTGTTGAATGATTAACTAAATGAGATACGAATGTAAATGAAGAATAACACAACACAAAGTTAAACGAAGTGAGAAATAATCAATAGAAGAAACTTGGTTAAAGGATCATTCTCTACCATAAGATATGAATTTGGGAATTAACTATAGAATTGTCATCTAATTAAAAAATTGAAATTATCAACTATAGATAACAACAAGCTTTGTTACTCCAATCTTTCCTTACTTTGTCGTTAAATAAAGAAGCTATTTATTTAATCTCTATCCATTAAACAACCTATAACAAGCTCTCTAAGCAATAAATACATAAACTCAGATTATTTAGCTTAGGTTATATTCTTCAATTGTAATCTTTGACCAAATTTTGCTCATAACGATTAGAAATTCAAGACAATTACGGATCAAGATTTTTGGTCTAACAATAGACGACAACCAAATTCTATTTAGTTGTCCACCCAACTAAAATCAGCAAGTAATCATAAGCATTGAATATTGGAAAAATACAAGCAACTTCATTAGAGAATCAGATAACAATTTCTTGAATAATCAACTCATAAAAACCATATCTAAGCCTTTGAAATCACCCTCAACCAAATATAATTTAGTTACACATGTTCAAACACAACATTAATATAATACAATATAGAGAAATTCTAAAAAATAAAAAGGGAAGGGAACACTTAGCAAATCCTTTGAAAATCTCCTATATAGATGAATCTCCTTATGATCGTTGTTCCTTCTCTTTCCAAGCCTTCTTTCTCCTTCAAAAACTCCAAGAAATGTGAGAAATTAATAGAGGTAGCCTCTAACTCATTCTCCCCTTATTGTTATCAGAGTGAAACCCTAAAATATGTTTATACACTCTACTATAGTAACCCTGCTATAGCAACCTTAATAATAACATACTAGAGTGATTTATAAAATTATAATTCTGCATTATTCGCACCATTTTGTTCATAACTTCTCGTACACTATATGGATTTACAAAAATTTCTCTAGAAACTAGACTTCTATAGCTTTTCAACGGCATATAGCACACTATCTAGTTCATTGTAGATCAACATAATTAAATCTGAGAAGTTGGTTGACTGACAGAGGTGAAAATGAAAAGTTTTACTCTAATTTGGTGCAAGCTCCTTTAAAACTCCTAGAAAAATCAAAACCACACAAAAACATAAAAATACCAAGAAATATAGCAAAGAAACATAGATGAATTGATATGAAAATAATATATAAATAGACACCTATCAAAAACACCATCTTTGTACGTTTCTATGCTAATGGAAGTGTTTCTACGATAGCCGAAAGGGCGCATGTGTTGTTTGTTGCACCAAATAGCCTGTGTGCCGTTACACGATTTTATGTGTTTTTATACATTTTAATGCATTTTGTGAGTTTTAAATTAAACAATGCAATGAAAACACCTTCTACATACGTTTCCATGCTAATGGAAGTGTTTTGATGATAACTAGAGCAGTGCACGTGTCATTTTTGACGCAAAACAACCCGTGCTCCTTTACACCATTTAACATGTTTTCTGCATTTTTTTGGCAATTTTGCAAGTTTTAAATCAAACTATGCAATAAAAACACCTTCTACATACCTTTCTATGCTAATTGAGGTGTTTTAGTAATAACTGAAGTGGTGCATGTGCCATTTGCAGAGTTAAACAGCCCATGCGACATTGCGCAATTTCATACATTTTAGCAAATTTTGTGAGTTTTAAACCGATCTATACAATAAAAATACTTCTATGTTTTTTTATGCTAATTAGGATGTTTTTATAATAACCGGAGTAGTACACATGTCATTTGTGCTATGACACAGGAGTGTTACAATCCATGGGATTCATGATAGATCATCAAGGGGTGCAAATTATTACAATGGTCAAGAGTGCACATGAACCAGAACGAGGGGTAATTTCGTAAAAAAACTGATATTGCTGTGCAGAGAATTAAATGTCAAGATTTATGGCTGTAAAAGATCTTAAAGTCAGCTTTCTAACACATTTGTCAATGTGTCATTTGGAGTTGTCTGCAAGAATTTATGACTATCTCTTCACAGCTGGTTCATAATGAATGCTGCATTAAAGTCCATATTGGAATTTGAATTTCTAGCTTAGTTGGTTGTGCCTTTATTACCTAATGAGTTTACTTATGAGTCTTAGTTAAAATGAGTTGTCAATGTAGTAGTTGAGCTATAATTATTGAAATCATTTAATTATTGTCTTTTACCTATGCTTGGAGGGTTGTTCCAAGTTATTTAAGTTCTAAAGTTGCGTATTCAAGGGAGTGAAGTTTTGAATTCGAATTTGAGTGAAATTTCAGTGTTTATACTGATTTCTCCTTAACTCTATATCTCTTGGTGGATTCCATAGAGTGGTGAGTTAGTTTAAGCCCTGTATCATTGGTTTACATCCTTGGGTGGTGAATTATCTGTATCCCATTGGTGTTTACTTTGGTGGTGAGCTTGTTATCTCTTTCAAAGAGTGTTTGTTAGGTTCCATTTTATTTGTTCCAGCCATTGGTTGAGTTGATAATCAACTTGAAGATCCTATCCTGATCTACTGTAATCCAATAGCCCGGTATCAGTTTGGTATCAGAGCTTTTGGTTCAATGGCTGGTCGTACTCGGAAGGCTGCTTCTACTAGCCAACCGCCTCCTTCTCAAAGAGACAAACGAGATTTGATCATTGAAGATCTCAGGCAGCAGCTCCAGCAAGTTCAGCAACGTTTGGAGGTAATGAAAAATCAAGAAGATAGGGGTGAAAATGGTGACGAATGGGAAAATGCAGTCCATGATGATGATAATCCATTTCACAATCAGCGTAGCGAAGCATCTAGTGATAGCACTCCACCTCCTCCTCATGAATTAAGAAATCATTTCTTTCAAGATTTTGATGTGAAGGTTGACATTCCAGAATTTGAAGGAAGAATGCATCTTGATGAATTCATTGATTGGCTTAATACGGTTGAGCGTATTTTCGAATACAAAAATGTGCCTGAAATTCGTAAGGTCAAGCTTGCTGCAATCAAGCTAAAGAAGTATGCTTCTTTATGGTGGGAGAATTTGAAGAAACAAAGAGAAAGAGAGGGCAGAGGTCTGATGCGTTCAAAACTAGCAAGTATACTAGTCGCACAAGTAATAAAGTGATAAGTAGATATCGTTCCCACGAGGATTGATTCTAATTGAATTTGTTATTCAAAAGCAACAACAGAATAAATGGGGGGGTTTTGTTGATGGATTAACTAAATGAAATATTAATGTAAATGCACAATAACACAACACAAAGTAAAATGGAGTGAAAAATCAATGAGAGATACTTGGTTAAGGGTTCTTTCTCTGCCACAAGATATGAATTTGTGAATTAACATAGAATTGTAATCCAATTACAGCATTGAAGTTATCAACCGTAGATAACAACAAGCTCTGTTATCCCAATCTTTCCTTACTTTGTTGTTAAATAAAACAAGCTCTTTATTTAATCTCTATCCATTAAACAACCTAGAACAAGCTCTCTGAGTTTAATTCAATGGAAGCATTACGATGAGAAAGATAGGTTGATCTAAGCAATAATCACACAAGTTCGGATTATTTAACCTAGGTTGTATTTTCCAATTGCAATCTCTGATCACAATTTTGCTACTAATGATTGGAAATTCATGACAATTACGGATCAAGATTTCTAATCTAGCAATAGACAACAACAGATTATATTCAGTTGGCCATTCCAAATACAATCAGTAAGCAATCATAAGCATTAGATATGGGAAAATACAAGCAACTTCAATTAGAGAATTGGATAACAATTTCTTACACAATCAACTCACAAAAACCATATCAAGGGCTTTGAAATCACCCTCAACCAATTCAGATTCAGTTACACATATTCAAAAACATAGTCAATACAATACAATACAAAAACATTCCAGAAAATGAAAGGGAAAGGAAGAAACTTAGCAAATCCTTTGCAAATCTCCTTAGATTTGTAGTTCTTCCTCTTTCCAAGCTTTCTTTCTCCTTCAAGAACTCCAAAAGATGAGAGAATTCCAAAGCTGCAGCCTCCAAGTCGTTTCCCCTCTTCAAGTTATGAAAATAAAACCCTAAAATGTGTTTATATACTCTGCTACAGTAACTTGCTACAGTGCCCCGTATTTAATAACATGCTACAGTGATATGTGGAATTACAAATATACACTTCTCATCCCATTTTTATCACAACTTTCGGTACACTACATAAATTCGTGAACCGTAAATTTCTCCAGAAAATAGACTTCGAGAGCTTTTCAATGGTATATAGCATGTTATCTGGCTAATTGTACATCGATACAATCAACCCCGAGAAATTGGCTGATTAGCAGAGGTGAAAATGAAGGGTTTTACTCCATTTTTGTGCAAGTTGCTCCAAAACTCCTACAAACATCAAAACCACACAAAACCATAAAAATACCAAGGAATATAGCAAAGAAACATTGACAAATTGATATGAAAGTAATACATAAATAGACACATATCAAATTCCCCCACACTTAGACTTTGCTAGTCCTCGAGCAACTAAAATGATACGAAACAAAACTAAACCGAAACATAATCAAAGAAAAAATTAAAACACACACAAATGCTTCAACTTGCAAATAGGCCTCAAAGATTGTACTTAATTATAACCCAAGGAAAACTTCAAAATAATGCACTTGATCAAAAATCTCATTACAAAAATTAGTTTCGCTCTACTTCAATTCCTCCAGTGTGTGTGTGTAGAGCCATTCTCACCTAATAATTTGTAACCCGGATGAGTTTATGCATAAAAATGAATCATATTTAATAGTGAAGATGTGCTTATAAATGAACTCCATAGACTTGCTTTTCAAGTCACTCTCCACTAATGTAGACAAGCACAACACTAAGGATCAAGTAGGGCTTTATTAAGTTTGTAACGTTTGGCTTGGGTGAAGGTATGATAAAGGATAATAATTTGGCTCAAATCACCACAAACACACAAATCATTCAAGACTATGTAGAGCTCAACCCTATAACACAACTTTATTTCAATTCACCAAGTTACTCCCCCAAACTTATTTAGAACACTCAATCTTTTTTTTTTTGTAGAAAACAAAAGAAAACTACACCCCCACACTTTGTTGTTTCATTCTGCTTAAGAACACTTAAGGGTATAGATCTCTTATTCTTCTTCTTTTGCTCTCTTTTTTTTTCTTTTTTTTCTTTTTTTTTCTTTTTTTCTTTTTTTTTGTTACACTTCCCTTCCCCCACACTTAAACAACACATTGTCCCCAATGTGTAAGTATGTGGACAATAAGTACAGATTGGCTTTTTTCTTTTTTTCTTTCTTTTTTTCAAACACAATGGAACTCACTTGCATTGCTCATGACACATTCCAACCTCCTCTAACTTCTCAAAACCAGAACATAGCTCAAAATTTAATTGTGAATGATCTACGTGCTCATGGGTAAGGAATAAACTGTTTGGAACAAATTCATTTGAGGTTAGGAAATCTTTTAGTGAGTTAACAAAGAAAAAGGCTTACAGAGGCTCAAAGGGGTAACTAGGGATCAATTTCAGTCAAGGTTGGCTATTAAGGCTCAAACGGTCTAAAGATGGCCTAAATCATTTCCCCAACGTTGCACAGTCTAGGATTTCGCCTCGAGTGACCATCAAACAAGTTCTATAATTCATTGAAATCTGAAGAAACATTTAAATTACATAAACTTTCTCTAAGTGAACAAATAACTCAGTGATAATAGCTCAGTGCTCAATGTTGCGCAAGGAATCAAAAGCAAAGCGAAAACCAATAAACATTTCAAGCACACAGATCCATGCATCATTTATCATTTTCCAAGAGTTATTCTTAATTCAATCATTATCTTATCATCGACCCACAAAATGTAAGAAAAGAGGTACGTGGCGTTGTTACACCTGAGTCAAGATTGTATATTTCAACAATCCTTAGGACCAGTAGCCGGCAGACTTAAGGTTTCCAGCCTATATACCTTTATTATGAAGAACAAAACAAGAAACAAGACACTTCAAACAACATAAAATAAACAAACTACAGATTTATTTAGAGAGAATGCGTTTCAAGAGTTAAGGAAACCCCATATTCTACCATTCCCAGGTTTTTTCACAATGTTTTTTTTTTCGAATCAAAACTGATAAAGACAAAAACACACAACAACTCTAAATTACGCAAAACTAAACTTACTCATAAAATAACAAAGTCCAACAAGCCAGCAAACAAAAACAAGTCAGTTAGAATGGGTCTAAAAAGTTTAGAAGTTAGCCTCCTTATTCAGCCATTATGGATTGAAGAGATCCACAATGCGTTTTAAGAGGACTTAAACTTTTTAAGCCACCACTCTAAAATCCAAGATTAGAAAATATTACCTGGAACGAAAGAAATAACCTGAAAAACTCAAAAGAAATAACATGAAAAAGCTAAAACAAACAAAATAAAATAAAGCAAACAAAAGTGAAGCAAACCAGCAGATAAAGATTACAGATGGAGCGCTAAATCCAGTTTACGCCTTTTATTGTCCTCCGCAAACCAATCTATCCGAGCTATTGTTGGATCAGGCGAATAGATGAATGCTTGCAATTTGTCAATTAACTCCCCTGCAGTTGAAGCTGTAACCAGGATTTGCCTCGCCGACTGTGAGATGAAGTTTTTTTCTAATCTTCCTCTGGTTTTACGTCCAGTAACGGCTGAAACGGCTTCTATGAGTCGGGGATTTGCTTCCCATCCAGTTTTCTTATAAACTGGCAAACAGGGTCGTTTTTATTCAGATTCCCTAGACTATAACACTGCAATTCATAACGAAATTGTGTCCATAAATTAAGTAATTCACACTGAACAAGTCCACAAGAATGTGACTCAAGAGTTAATAAAACATTATCCAGCGACTCATTACTCAAACCATTCTTAATAAACGAAGTTTATCTTCTCTATTCCTGGACACAAAACCTAATGAACGACAAGTCTGGTTACAATTCCATCTAGCACATTTATAACATACTTGTAACCTTTTGCTCTTCGCCTCTTGGCGTAGTAGCTTTTCCTAGACCAGGCATGTATTTTGCGAGATTAATGTCCGGCTCACCGGACAATCTCACTTTGGCTTCGATAAGCCATCGGATATTCGCAGGCACATTTAGGAGCATCAACGCCCAAAGTCTAGTCATTCGCACTTTATAAATTTTGAACACAGCATTTTGAGGAAGTGAAGGGAAATATTTACGAAGGTTCGACAGAAATATATCAGCATCCATTGAAGAGAAGAAAAGGAGAGATATTACCGATAATGCGATTAAGTCTGTTCTTCTCCAAGATATGCACGTTTCAAACCTTCGGGCAATAGCTTAAGCTCCCGTTTGAATGTTTCCTCAAGCTGTTGCACAAATGAGCTGAAAGCACGAAAAAATCAAATTAAACAAAAGAAACGAAAAGAAAACAAAATAAAATAAAGACGCATAAAAGAAATAAAAACACAATAGCAAACAAAAGTCAAAAATAAACAAATAAACAAATGAGACAGATGGCAAAGAGAGATAAAACCTGATCAATTACGTTCGATAAAGCCTATGAGAGGAATCTCCTGGAGACACAAAAATTGATCATCATTACCTTCTTTTCTTCTTCTCTTTTTATTTATTTTTCAAAAACATTGGGTTGCCTCCCAATAAGCGCTTGGTTTAACGTCCTCAGCCTGACGTTATCTGCCCTCACCCATCAAGATAAGTTGGCTCGTAGAGAGGTACCTCATCGATGTCCTGCATCACTGAATTCTCATAGTAAGGCTTCAACCTATGCCCATTCACCTTGAATACTTTATCCGTTTTTAAGCTCTTGATTTCCACTGCACCATGGGGAAAAACATTAGTAATAACAAAAGGTCCAACCCATCGAGATCGTAATTTACCTGGAAATAACTTGAGGCAAGAATGAAATAAAAGAACTTTCTGTCCCACTTCAAAATTCTTCCTGGAGATCATTTTATCATGAAATGCCTTAGTTCTCTCCTTGTAAATTCTGGAATTCTCATAGGCATCATTTCTAAGTTCTTCCAATTCTTGCAGTTGAAGCTTCCTTTGTTCTCCAGCAGCATCCATCTCCATGTTACAAAGCTTTACTGCCCACCATGCTTTATGTTTGAGCTCCACTGGAAGGTGGCATGGCTTACCATAAACTAATCTATATGGAGACATACCAATAGGTGTCTTGTAAGCAGTCCGGTATGCCCAAAGTGCATCATTCAATCGTAGGCTCCAATCTTTTTGGTTCGGATTCACTATCTTTTCGAGAATGGACTTGACTTCCCGATTTGAAACTTCAACTTGACCACTAGTTTTTGGATGATATGCAGTAGACACCTTATGAGTGATGTTGTATTTCTTGAGCAAGGCTTCAAATGATCGGTTGCAGAAGTGTGTCCTTCTGTCGCTAATCATGGCTCTTGGTGTTCCAAATCTCGCAAAAATGTTAGATTTCACAAAATCTACAACAACTTTAGAATCATTAGTTCTCGTAGCTTTTGCTTCCACCCATTTAGAAACATAATCCACAGCAAGTATAATGTAAACATTACCAAATGATAAAGGAATAGGACCCATGAAATCAATACCCCACACATCAAAAATCTCGACAATAAGTATAGGGGTTTGTGGCATTTGATTTTTGGCACTTAAATTACCTATCCTTTGACAACGGTCACAGCTTTGCAGAAGAGATATGCATCTTTGAACAATGATGGCCAGTAGAATCCACAATCAAGAACTTTGAGGCTGTTCTTTTTGGTCCGAAGTGACCTCTACATGCATAAGAATGACAGAAGGATAAAATTGAATTAAATTCAGATTCAGAAACGCACCTTCTTATCACTTGGTCAGAACAATGCTTCCATAAGTACGGATCATCCCATATGTAGTACTTGGCAATGTTCTTGATCTTGTCTCTTTGAGCTTGAGTCAAGTCATGTGGTAGCTTCTTCGTAACTAAGTAATTGATAATATCTGCATACCAAGGGGCTACTACATTTAGAGACAATAATTGTTCATCCGGAAAACTTTCTTGTAATGGCAGTGCATTCTTATCATGGACAATGCGACTGAGATGGTCTGCAACTAAGTTTTCACTTCCCTTCTTGTCTTTGATTTCCAAGTCAAACTCCTGTAAAAGGAGTATCCACCTGATAAGCCTTGGTTTAGCATCTTTCTTTGTGAGCAAGTACCTCAAAGCTGCATGATCAGAATAAACGGTTACTTTAGTACCAATCAAATAAGATCGAAACTTTTCTAAAGCAAAAATAACCGCTAGCAGCTCTTTCTCAGTGGTAGAATAATTAAGTTGAGCATCATTTAAAGTCCGAGATTCGTAGTAAATGGCATGTGGAATTTTGCCAATTCGTTGACCCAAAACGGCACCCACAGCATAGTCACTCGCATCGCACATGATCTCGAATGGATAATCCCAATTTGGAGATTGGATTATTGGAGCCGAAGTCAAGAGTTCCTTCAGTTTCTCAAATGCCTCTTTGCATTTCTCATCAAATTCAAAGGCCACATCATTCTGTAATAATCTGCATGGGGCAATGCTATCTTCGAGAAATCTTTGATGAATCTACGATAAAAACCTGCATGACCAAGAAACGAACGAATATCCCGCACACTTGTGTGAGGTGGTAAGGAACATATAAGATCTATCTTGGATTTATCAACCTCTATACCCTTAGCAGAAATAACATGTCCCAAAACTATACCCTGATCTACCATAAAATGACATTTCTCCCAATTCAGAACAAGGTTAGTTTCTATACATCTTTGAAGTATAAGGGTAAGGTTGTCAAGGCATTTATCAAAAGAATCACCAAAAACACTAAAGTCATCCATAAATACCTCAATAATGTTCTCAACATAATCAGAGAAAATACTTACCATACACCTTTGGAAAGTGGCAGGGGCATTGCAAAGACCGAATGGCATGCGTCGATAGGCAAATGTACCGAATGGGCATGTGAATGTAGTTTTCTCTTGATCCTCAGGGGCAATGACAATCTGATTATATCCTGAATAGCCATCAAGAAAACAATAATGAGAATGACCTGCTAATCTCTCCAGCATTTGATCAATGAATGGCAAAGGAAAGTGATCCTTGCTAGTTGCAGAATTGAGCTTTCGATAATCAATACAAACTCGCCACCCGGTTTGGATACGAGTGGGAACTAGCTCATTATTGTCATTCTTAACCACCGTAACACCAGATTTCTTCGGAACAACTTGGACTGGACTCACCCACGTGCTGTCCGAAATTGGATAAATCACACCCACATCTAACAATTTCAGGATTTCTTTCTTGACAACTTCCATCATCAGAGCATTCAACCTCCGCTGTGCTTCTCTAGTGGGCTTGGATCCCTCTTCTAACACGATGCGGTGCATGCATACGGCTGGACTAATACCTTTGATGTCAGCGATTGTTCACCCAATGGCTGTTTTGTGATCTCGAAGCACTCGGATGAGTTTCTCTTCTTGTAATGGTGCAAGGCCCTTTGCTATTATGACTGGCAAAGTTTCTTTCTCACCCAAGAATACATGCTTCAAATGATCTGGAAGAGGCTTAAGCTCCAAGGTAGGGGCTTTCATCACAGAAGGAAGAATATTCTCATTAGATAAAGGCAATTCAATGTACGAAACATCATACCTATTTGTGGTGATAGCTATAGTCTCATCCAAGCTTGCCACAGCTTCCTCCACTTCTTTAGACACTTGTATCAACTTTCTCGATTCTCTGGAATTTTTTGCCCCTATGTGCTCACTAATGGCTACTTCCAATGCATCCTTGCGAGTTAACTCAAAAAGTTGTTATGCCAAAGAATCGATAACATCCACTGAAAAAACAGAATGCAAGTCACTAGGGTACCTCATTGCCTCAAAAATATTGAAACGAATCACCTCGCCATCAAATTCCATGGTGAGAGTGCCATCATGAACATCAATCTTAGTTCGGGCAGTTTTCAAGAATGGTACTCCCCAAAAGAATCGGTGTGGGATTGGTGAGATTGTCGTCATCCTCCATTTCCCGAAACATAGAAGTCGCGGAAAAACCAAGTATTTTACCTGCACAAGCACATCTTCTACAACTCCCTTGGGATATGCATTAGAACGATCAGCAAGTTGAATTACAATACCAGTTTCCGCAAGAGGTCCAAGATTCAAAGACGCATAAATAGAATATGGCATGACATTAATAGATGCTCCTAAATCTAACATAGCTCTTTCAAACTTGGTTTTACCAATGGTGCATGGAATGGTGATCGTACCTGGATCTTTGCACATTGGAGGAATTTTCCTTTGCCCTATACAGGCTGATGACAAGCATTTATCCCCCACACTACTTTCTCATTTCTTTTTAACTTTCTCTTGCTAGTGCATAACTCTTTGAGACATTTTATATAACGAGGTACTTGCTTGATAGCATCCAGAAGTAGTATATTTACCTCGATCTTGCGAAAAGTTTCCAGGATTTCATGTTTTTGTTCCTCCTTCTTTGATTTTGCAAATCTGCTAGGAAAAGGTGGGGGAGTAACATATGAAGGAATATAAGTTTTCGGATTTACCTTAGAAGATGATGTTTTATTCATGGTGGAAGTGGTGTCATCCCCTTTATCAGTTTGTGATTTCTTTGGTGGAATCTCTAATTGCTTCCCACTTCTCAAAGTTACAGCACTAGCATTCTCTTTTGGATTGATCACCGGCTGAGAAGGTAATTTTCCTGAGCTTTGACTCTCAAATTTGCTCATGTTAGTTGCCAATTGTCCCATTTGATTTTCCAGGTTTTGGATACTTGCCCTAGTTTCCTGCTGAAATTGCATTGTGTTAGTGGCAAGTACTTTAACAATATCCTGGAGAGACAGACCTGAATTTTGTGGAGCTGGTTGTGGTTGGGCTTGAAATGGTTGCTGTACCCTTGGTTGATTGAACCTGGTGGGTCGATTTGGTTTGGGATATGGCATTTGGGGCAATTGTTGATGATTCCCATAATCTTAAATTAGTATGTGGATCTACTCAATCCAGCATTGTAAGTGTTATTGGAAGAAAGGGTCATACCTTGCCTTGGTTGTTCCTGGAAATCCACCCATGGCATTGGCTTGGTTTGATCTCCTTCTTGCAAAGTTGGACACATGCGTTGGATGGTTCCATGGCAGAACATATCATGATTAGGGGTTATTTATGTATACTTTTATATCAATTCGTCAATGTTTCTTTGCCATATTCCTTGGTATTTTTATGTTTTTGTGTGGTTTTGATGTTTGTAGGAGTTTTGGAGCAACTTGCACAAAAATGGAGTAAAACCCTTCATTTTCACCTTTGCTAGTCGGTGATCTTCTCGGATTTAATTGTACTGATATACAATGAACCCGATGACATGTTATATACCGTTGGAAAGCTCCCGAAGTCTATTTTCTGGAGAAATTTACGGTTTATAAATCCATTCAGTGTACCAAAAGTTGTAATCAAAACAGTGTGAGATGTATAGAAATATAATTCCACAAGTCACTGTAGCATGTATAATACGGGGAACTGTAGCAATTCACTGTAGCAGAGTATTTAAACACATTTTAGGGTTTTATTTTCATAACTTGAAGAGGGGAGAACGTGGTGGAGGCTTCAGCTCTGGAATTCTTTCATCTCTTTGAGTTCTTGAAGGAGAAAGGAAGCTTGGAAAGAGGAAGAACTACAATCCAAAGAGAATTACATCAAATTTGCTAAGTTTTTCCCTTCCCTTTTCATTTTCTGGAATGTCTCCATGTTGTATTGTAGTTACCACGTTCTTAAACATGTGTAACTGAATCTGAATTGGTTGAGGGTGATTTCAAAGCCCCTGATATGGATTTTGTGAGTTAATTGTGCAAGAAGTTGTTATCCAATTCTCTAATTGAAGTTGCTTGTATTTTCCCATATCTAATGCTTATGATTACTTGCTGATTGTATTTGGAATGGCCAACTGAATATAATCTGGTTGTTGTCTATTGCTAGAGTAGAAATCTTGATCCGTAATTGTCTTGAATTTCTAATCCTTAGTAGTAAAATTGTGATCAGAGATTGCAATTGGAGAATGCAACCTAAGTTAAATAATCCGAGCTTGTGTGTTTATTGCTTAGATCAACCTATATTTCTTATCGTAATGCATTCATTGAATTAAATTTAGAGAGCTTGTTCTAGGTTGTTTAATGGATAGAGATTAAATAAAGAGCTTATTTTATTTAACAACAAAGTAAGGAAAGATTGGGGTAATAGAGCTTGTTGTTATCTACGATTGATAACTTCAATGCTGCAATTGGATGACAATTCTACGATTAATTCACAAATCCATATCTTGTGGTAGAGAAGGATCCCTTAATTGATTGTGCAAGGAATTGTTATCCAATTCTCTAATTGAATTTGCTTGTATTTTCCTATATCTAATGCTTATGATTGCTTGCTAGATTGTATTTCGAATAGCCAACTGAATATAATCTGGTTGTTGTCTATTGCTAGAGTAGAAATCTTGATCCGTAATTGTCTTGAATTTCTAATCCTTAGTAGCAAAATTTTGATCAGAGATTGCAATTGGAGAATACAACCTAAGTTAAATAATCCGAGCTTGTGTGTTTATTGCTTAGATAAACCTATCTTTCTCATCGTAATGCTTCCATTGAATTAAACTCAGAGAGCTTGTTCTAGGTTGTTTAATGGATAGAGATTAAATAAAGAGCTTGTTTTATTTAACAAAAAAGTAAGGAAAGATTGGGATAACAGAGCTTGTTGTTATCTACGGTTGATAACTTCAATGCTGTAATTGGATTACAATTCTATGTTAATTCACAAATTCATATCTTGTGGTAGAGAAAGAACCCTTAACCAAGTGTCTCTCATTGATCTTTCATTAAAATTAACTTCTGTTTTGTTATTCTTAATTTGCATTCTTATTTCATTTAGTTAATCATTCAACAAAACCCCCCCTGTTTAGTTTATCGTTGCTGGAAAATAACGAATTCAAGTAGAATCAATCCTCGTGGGAACGATATCTACTTATCACTTTATTACTTGTGCGACTAGTATACTTGCTAGTTTCGAACGCATCAAGTTTTGGCGCCGTTGCCGGGGATTGATTTTCTAATCGATTTGTTATTTTGTTTTCATTGTTGATTCATATTTTTGTGTTTTTTTCTTTTCTGATTATTTGTGTTTAGACGACATGGCAGTAAACTTCCCATCAATCAGTGGTGGATTTGAGCCACCAACAACTACCATGGAGAGTAAATGAGGTAAGCACTTTGGCACGAACATTGAACAACAAACTTTTGAGTTAACTTCTCTTGTGGGAAAACTTGGCTGAGGAATATGCAGAAATCTTATGCATGTGAAGGATAATTCTACATGAGCAATCCAATCGACATGTCTCCAACTTTGCAAGGAGATATGGAACAAGCCAATGCCATGGATGGATTTCAAGGACAAACAAGGCAATGGTATGATCCCTTCTCTAACACTTATAATGCTGGATGGGAAGATCACCCTAATTTCAGTTACTGGAATCATCAACCAATCATCCCAAATGGCATACCAAATTGGCCACAAGGTTTCAATCAACCTAGACTGCAGCAACCATTTCAAATGCAACCACCACCAATGTCACATCGAGCACCACAACCAGCTTCACAAAACTCAGGTATGTCTCTCCAGGATATTGTTAATGCACTTGCCACTAACACAATGCAATTTTAGCAGGAAACTGGGGCAAGTATCCAAAACCTCACAAATCAAATGGGACAATTGGCTACTAGCATGAGCAAATTCGAGGGCCAATGCTCAGAAAAATTAACTTCTCAAACAGTGATCAATCAAAGAGAGAATGCTTGTGCGATAACTTTGCGAAGTGGAGAGCAAATTCGAAGTGGAGAGCAAATGGAAACTGGGGCAAGTATCCAAAATCTGGCAAAGAAATCACAAACTGATGAAGTAGATGACACCACATCCACCATGAACAAAACATTGACTTCTCAGGTGAATCCTATAACTCCTATTCCTTCATATGTTACTCCTCCACCTTTTCCTAGTAGATTGGCA
>SNVD02009828.1:0-41052 GCA_013180625.2 Boswellia sacra
AGTACACACTGCTTAATGATGAGGGGGAGCCAGAAAGCTTTCATGAAGCTTTATCTCATCCAGACAAAGAACGATGGCTGCATGCAATGCAAGATGAGATGAATTCTCTAGAGAAAAACAAAACTTATGAACTGGTCGAACTCCCAGACGGAAAGAAGGCACTGAAGAACAAGTGGGTATTCAAGCTCAAGAAAGATGGAATAGGGAAGGTAATGAAACATAAAGCCCGATTGGTGGTAAAAGGATTCCTTCAGAAGAAAGGAATTGACTTTGATGAAATCTTTTCACCGGTAGTAAAAATGTCTTCAATTCGCGTCATCCTCGGATTGACAGCAAGTCTTGATTTGGAGCTTGAACAGATGGATGTGAAGACAGCATTTCTTCATGGAGACTTGCATGAAGAAATCTACATGGAGCAACCAGAAGGGTTCGAGGTTCCAGAAAAAGAACACCTCGTGTGCAAGCTCAAAAAGAGCTTGTATGGCCTCAAACAAGCACCCAGGCAATGGTACAAGAAGTTTGACTCCTTCATGGTGAGTCATGGGTACAAAAGAACCGCTGCAGACCAATGCGTCTACTTTAAGAAACTTCCAGGTGGAGACTTTGTTGCATTAATGTTATATGGTGGACGATGTTGATCGTACGGAAAAGATTGCAAACAAGAATAAAGCAGCTGAAGAATGAAATATCAAAAACCTTCGATATGAAGGCTTTAGGACATAGACTTCAGCAAATATCTTGGGGAATTGCACATTACGTCGAGACAAGGAAACAAAAATGAAATTATGGCTGTCTCAAGAAAAATATGTTGAACGTGTGATCCAAAGGTTCAACATGGATAGTGCCAAGCCAGTTAGTGTACCACAGGCTAATCATTTCAAGCTGAGCAAGAGATCATGTCCCTCATCCAAGAAAGAGATAGAGGACATGGCGTCGGTACCCTATTCTTCTGCTCTAGGAAGTTTGATGTATGCCATGGTGTGTACAAGACCAGATATTGCTCATGCTGTAGGAGTCGTGAGCAGATTTCTTTCCAATCCAGGGAAAGAACATTGGGAGGCAGTCAAGTGGATTCTCAGATACCTTAAAGGTACTTCGAAGATATGCTTGTGTTACGTGGGAGCTGATCCAATCTTGAAAGGCTATACAGATTCAGATATAATCGGAGATCCTGATAGTAGGAAATCTACATCAGGTTTTGTTTACACTTTTGCAGGGGGAGCTGTATCATGGCCTAGTCAACAAGATACAGAAGTGTGTATTTGCGCTATCACAACAGACAGATGGCAGAATACATTGCCTCAGCGGAAGGCTGGAAAGAAAGAGTTGTGGCTGTAGAACTTGGGATTGAGCAAAAGGAGTATAGAGTACACTGTGACAGTCACAGTGCTCTAGATTTGAGCAAGAATTCAGTGTACCATTCTCGAACAAAGCATATCGACATCCGCTATCATTGGATACGAGAGGTGATGGACAAGCAACTGTTGAAACTAGTGAAGATCCATACTAAAGAGAATCCAGCCGACATGTTAACAAAAGTGGTCACCAGAGACAAGCTAGAAATATGCAGAGACATAGTTGGATTAGAAGCTGTCTAATTACTTTTGTTGTTACTCCTTTTTCACATGGGATGGATGGGGAGAATTGATGAGCTCATGCATGACATGCATGAGTTCTAGAATTCTGCTGAGCTCATGCATGACATGCATGGCTTCCAGAATCCCTCCCATGTGAATGCATTGAGAGTCAAATTAGTTAGGCACCTCCAATTTTAAAAATCAAAGGAAGTAGCCAAATTTGATTTGAATTTGTATGCAGAATTTTCCCTATAAATATGGGACGAATTCTGCCTTGTTTAAGCATCAGAGAGATTCCAGAGAGAGTCCAGAGTCTAAACTAGAGAGTTTAGGATTGAGAGAGAGAGCCAGGAGAGCTCCAGGAAATTTAGGGGAGTTTTTTGTATAATTCTTGTACATTAATTTTCTCTGTTAATACAAGTAATTTTTCTCCCAAATTCTGTTTTGAGTTGATCATTACATCCCAACAGAGCATTATCTGGTCTTCCAACTCAGCCAGCGTACCAGAAAATCCAGTGGCGCAACTCCTAGATTCTGGGAACCTTGTTCTCAGAGAAAGTATTGACGCCAGCTCTGAAAGCTATTTGTGGCAGAGCTTTGATTATCCATCAGACACGTTGCTGACAGGCATGAAGCTGGGGTGGAACTTAAAAACTGGTTTTGAGCGGTATCTCACAGCATGGAAAAGTGCCGATGATCCATCCCCCGGAGAATTTAGTTTCCGACTGGACATTAGCGGGCCACCCGAATTAGTTACTGTCACTCCATCAAGGAAAGTCTTCCGCAGCGGACCATGGAACGGTTTGCAGTTTGTCGGTTTTCCCAACATGCGAAACGTTATCTACAAACCAAGTTTGGTTCGTACCAAAGACGAGCTGTATTACGCATATGAGCCAATCAACGACACAGTTATCACATTTTTCATGATTAATCAATTAGGTAAACCGCAGCGTCTTGTATGGAATGGGAAGAGCAGGGAATGGAGTATTTTGTACTCTGTGCCAATTGATCAATGTGACAATTATGCTGAGTGTGGTAATAATAGTTACTGTAGAGTTAACAAGAATCCCTTGTGTGAGTGTTTGAAGGGGTTTGTACCCATATCACAAGATGAATGGGATACACCTCAGGCTAGAAAATGTGTAAGAAAATCGGCATCAGAATCAGATTGCAGAAATGGAGAAGGGTTTCTAAAGCTCGGGTGGATAAAATTTCCAGACAATATTTGGTCCAACCAAAGTATGAATATTAAGGAATGTCGGGCAGAATGCTTGAGGAACTGTTCATGCAGGGCTTACGCTCAGTTAAAAGTGAGTGTAGGAGGTGGAGGCTGTTTGATGTGGATTGGTGACCTGATTGATATGAAAGAGTGCTCTCAACAATTCACTTGGGGACAGGATATATTTATACGAGTTCCAGCGTCAGAACTAGGTAAATTAAGAGTATTATTTCATTTAAAGCTGAACAAGCAAAATACAAACGTATTCCTTATTATAGTTTGGCTTAGGTCTGTTTATACAATGAAACCGACCATGAAATTTGTCTTTTTTCTTCATTACTAATTATCTCTCTCTCCCTCTAGAAAAGAACGAATTCAACAAATTGATTAAGTTTTTTTGATGTTGTTTGTTCCAAAATCAGTTCATCACTTGAGTAAAAAGAAAATAATAAAGATCGTCCTACTGGTCTCAACCATTTCTGGCTTATTTTTTATTGGGAATTGTACTCTGCAAAGCTCATTGGAAGAAGATAAAGAATAAAGGTAATTCATTCATCACATCCTTTTTTTTTTTTAATTAATAAAGTTCGTAGCCCTTCTAACCTTCGGTTAAATATAAAGAGCCATTCACCTCTAAAATTTATTGGTAGTCTTCATGTTGGCCAGGTTATGGATAAAAATTAAGAAAATGTATCTGTTTCTATCAGTTATTTTTAAAAGAAAAAAAATCTTAAAAAAGAAAAAAAAAATCTTAACGTAGAAAATGGAGGTCCTAACGTGTTTCTCCGCTTAACAGCTAAGGAAGAACTAAAAACTTTAGTAGGGCTTGAGAGCAGGGGAGAGGACATAGAAGTACCTTTGTTTGATTTGGCTACCATTGCCTCTGCCACCAACAATTTCTTTAGCGCCAACAAGATAGGTGAAGGTGGATTTGGCCCTGTTTACAAGGTAATAGAGGTTATACATATCTATGAAACGGTGTAAGAAAAATAATCTAGCTCTCGCAAATCAATAAAATGCTTTTATAACACTACACAGGGAAATCTTCCAAAAGGACCTGAAATTGCAGTGAAGAGGCTTGCAAAAGATTCAAGACAGGGTGTTGAAGAATTCAAGACCGAAGTAGTTTTAATTGGAAAGCTTCAACACAGGAATCTTGTTGGACTTATTGGCGGCTGCATAGCAGGCGATGAAAGAATGTTGATCTATGAGTACATGCCCAATAAAAGCTTGGATTGTTTTATTTTTGGTTCAACTATAAACCCTATAGACCTATAGTTAGTTACCCATATTTGTGAGAGTTACTGAAGTTGTCGCTAATGTGCAGATCATGAAAGAAGAAAATTATTGTCATGGAAAAAGCGCTTTGACATTATTCTTGGGATCGCAAGAGGACTTCTCTACCTTCAACAAGATTCTAAACTTCAAATTATTCACAGAGATCTAAAGACCAGCAATATTTTATTAGACGGTGACCTGAATCCGAAAATTTCGGATTTTGGGCTGGCAAGGATTTTCAGAGATGACAACAAAGAAGTGAAAACAAAAAGAGTCATCGGAACTTAGTAAGTTCTACTACCACCAACTTATAATATGTACGTACTAGGTTAAAGACCTAATATTTGTTATTCTGATGTAGTGGTTATATGTCTCCTGAGTATGCTGCTGAAGGAAAATTTTCTATGAAATCCGATGGTTTTAGCTTTGGTGTGCTTCTGTTAGAGATAATAACCGGCAAAAGAAACAGAGGGTTCTGTCATCCGGATCACCATCATAATCTTATAGGACATGTAAGCAGATAAAAATAAGCTGGTTCCTCTTTCATATGCTCTATCCATTCTCCTAAATAAGTAACTCTGCTACAATATTTTCAGGCGTGGCTGCTTTGGAACGAAGGAAGGGCCCTAGAACTGATTTATACATGTTTAGAAGATTCTTTCACTGAATCGGAAGTTAAAAGATGTATTCAAGTGGGTTTGTTATGTGTGCAACAATTTCCGGAAACCAGGCCAGAAATGTCATCTGTAGTTTTTATGTTGGCAAATGAAGGGGCAGTGTTACCTCGGCCCAGACAGCCAGGTTTCTTCATTGAAAGAGGCTCTGGCACAGATACATCAGCAGGTAACGAAAAACCTCATTCAGTAAATGCATTGAGCATAACCACACAGGAAGGCAGATAGGAATGCAAGCTACAGTAGTGTGTTTACTGTTGGCGTATATGCACCGAGAATTCTGTAATTTAATAAAGAAAATAATTAAATAATTGCCATCACAATGTAATAACTTGGAGTGGAGTTTGGGATCGGGCGCAATTCTTTTGAACCGGAGTTTGGGTTTCATGTTCGATTATCTCCCGGCCTAGTGAATTGGTGATGGTATATCCACTAAATATATGTAATTGGAATGCCTGTGATGTGACTGCAAATTAGGCAAAAATTTGAGCTCATGTTTAACACGAAACCAGTAAATGCTATATTGTGTGACAGAAAAAGGAATTGAAACAAAGAGAGAGAGAAAAAAAAGGTAATTTTAACTAAAGGCCTAGTTGTTTATTTTACGTACTGAAAACCCATAAAAAATATAATATCCTCTTTGTTGACTTTCTTTTCCCCTGTCATGTCTAATACCGTACAAGAATCCGGGGTCTTCTAACGAATCAGAAGTCGCATAACTGCGACTCTTGTTTCACAGATGTGTGAATGGAGAATCTTCTTTTCTTCTACTTTAGCTTTTTTCATTATTTTATCAGAATGAAGTTGTCATTAGTGGTTGACACCATAAGCTCAGTACAGATTCGGCTGATGACAGCGATGTTTTACTTTAATCGTTCTAAGGCTTGATCTGGGCATCTCTTCTACAAACTCCAAGAACAGGTACCTGGGAGTATGGTAAAATAATAGCCCTGAGCCAGTTGTTCAGTTGAAATACGAATAAACTTGTTACAAAACCACTAGTAACTTAACTATTATCTCGTTTAATGGATATCTCATCCTTTTCAGTGTATATGTATCAAGTCATTATCTGGCCTTAAAGCATCATAGAAAAGTAGAGAATCCAGTCGCATAACTCTTAGATAATGGAGAACTCTAGTTTTCGGGGAAAATTTCAGCCCTAGTCCTTAAAACTCTCTGTGGCACAGAATTAACTACCCATCATGCACTGTTTGAAGGTAAGAACTTGAGCTGGGATTCAAAGATTGGTCTAAAATGATATTTAATGCCATGTTGATTCTCGGGTACAAAGATATAAAATGGGATACATAAAACTGGGTGCCTGGAATAATGCCTAGAAGACTTTAATTTCAGATTTGAAATTCATGTGTTACCTCAGATGTTCATATACAGCAGATCAATAAAATGGCCACAAATGACAATTGGATGGAGTTTACTCTGGAGGAAGTCCTAAATATACTAGGTTTTCATTTTCTAAACCCATTTAGTGCTTAACAGGATGAGTACTTATTATAGATACGAGTCTTTTGACAATCCAGCTTTACGCTATTGTAACTCAACAAATCAAGCATGTCGCAGGGTATCATATGTAAAGAAAGGGTCACTTGATGGGATTTTCTATAGTCAGTGCCCCATAATTTGAGTGAAAATTATGGTAATTGCGGTGTTTATGGTAATTTGTGTAGGTGAAAGCCGGTGTCTGAAGCCCAAAGCCAACAATATCTACTTGGTTTATGTTCAGCTCAACGCTGTTATCTACAAGGTTTGCAAAAGAGGTCTATGCTGCAAATAAGACTGAGATTATGGTCAGAATGGAAACAATAGTAAATAGAAAATGAATAATGAAACAGACTAATCAACAGATAAAAAATGCATAACGTTGGGGATTGATGTTAAGTCATCATGGATGGGCGAAACCAAGGTATGGATTTTTGCCCTAGTTGAATCTTCTAGCTTGAAAAATATTCTTAAAAACAAAAGGAAATTTGAGAAGCATGAAATAAATCTGGTTGATTAACGAGAGAAAAAGCAGTTATATCAAATTTATTCTATTTATGTTGCTGTTATAGATGCAGATTTAAATAAGTAAACAAAGAAGACCGCCCCAGTACTTCCTATTGCTTCCGGTGTGTTTATCTTGGGCTTGGCTATCTACATTTTTGTTTTTTTGGAAGAGAGCAAAGAAAAGAGGTAATAATAATCATCCGGTCTCTGTCTTAGAGTAGTCAAACAGCCATAAATTAACAAGCAGATCCGTTTCAAATCGTTGACCATTTAACAGACAGAAATGTAGGAAAATGAATATTGAAGTACCTTCACTTGAGCCGGCCACAATTCTGACTGCTACTAACAATCTATCTCAGGAAAACTAATTGGAGGTGGTGGCTTTGGCCCTGTCTATAAGACAAGACAGCTTATATCTTTCCCTTTCATGGATCTTGCAACAAGGGAGAAACAAACATTGCCTCAGCCAAGAGAGCCTAATTTGTTCTCTGAAAGAAGTGGTGCTGATAAAAGATCCATTGCCAAGCAAGAAAGAATCGCATTCAAAATGCAGAAACCATAACTATGCTGGATGGTAGGTAGGTAATTAATGCAACGCACCTTATGATAAGAGAACTCAGTGATTTGTGTATACAACAGATTATAATTGTTTTAGTCCCTCCTGCATTTCAAAACTATTTTGTTAACTTTGAAGCCAAACTTTATTCATTTCATAACAAAAGAAACATACCTCCAACATCTAGATTAAGTAGATTAATTTAGCTTCTCTATTAACGTCTGTATTCAAATAACAAGTTCAATAGGCTATTGCATTTTGAATGCCAACTTGAGAATGAAAATTTAGATTAGATATATTCATGTTCTCTTTTGAAGTCCTTTAGGCATTTAATCAAACACTTGGTTTAACTATTTAACTGAACAAATTGAAGCACTGTCCAAACTCTCTTTTCATTAAATAAAAGAATAACAAGCAGGCAATATGATGCTCAATAAACATGACAAGGCAACAACCAAGCACAAAACAAGAAATTTTATATCATCAGTAAAAATTATTATAGAAATAAAATGATGGACGGATTCTTACCCCTAACCTCCGACCTTCTTTATTTTAAGATTTCAATCTCCATACCCTCTCTTCATTCTTAATTTTCTTCTCAACTCATCCTCCTTTTCTTTTTCTTTTTGATGCCGACGTCTCGTACTGAAAGTCGGCACTGAATTGGATTTTGTTATATGCAAGACAGGTCAAACTCCATTTCACGGTTCTCTTAGCCTCTACCTCAACTCAGAATTCCCTCCCTTGGGGCTATTAGAAAGCGGGTTTACAACGTAGTTGCAACCTTTAGCTTATCTGCATTTGCATAGTGAGTGCTCCCTTTCGTAGTCCTACTGGATAAGAGCGAGTTGGTTAAACCGCGGAATGCACACAAGAAATAACATGAGACAAATACAAGGCATGTGTGATGCAAACAAGAGAAGTGTAAGACACTAAAAGATGATGTCTTGTGCCTACAAGATGGTCGTGCACCCGTAAGACGAATCATGGGATTTTTAGTTTAATTTAAATATAATTATATCATATCCAAAATGCTGTAATTTTCGATTTTTATTTCAAATGTCAGTTTTGTTTTAATTTCTTTATAGTCTCTATATTTGTGCAAAAGCTTGGTAACCCACGCTACTAATAAAAATGAATAAAAGTTAGTATGAGTTTGTGCTCTTAAAAAAAAAAAAAAAAAACCCTAGTGGCATCTGGGGGGTTTAGCTAGCGTATTCATTGGATAAGTGTGAGTGTGCAAAAAGTTGAGCTAAAATAGTTTAGTTGAAGACCGTATTGCTAACTCCACTAGAAATGAGTTTATATATTGTGTTTGAGTGACTCGATCTCCACTTCATAGAGATAGTGGTTTGTAATTGCCACTTAACATGTGCTAATTAGTTATTAGTTGGCAGTTAACCATGACTAAGTTCGTTAAAGTGGGAAGCAAGCTTAGTGTCACAAGCTTAGAGGTTTGCGTAGCACGCTCGTGCGGCACTTAGACAACTTGAACTCAAAAGTTGCTAAGTAAGCCTTGTAGTTTGCCTTCTTGCTCAAGGAGAAGATCGGACTATTGAGTTAGAGAGCTTTGTAGGCAAGAAGAGAAGAGATGGAAGCTTAGAGGAGAGTGTTGCTAAGCAAGAAAGCTTTATATTACTCAAGAGCTCTTTACAATGCTTTGCTTGGATTGGCTTGGATGATTTACAAATGAGCATTGGAGGGGTTTTTATAGTGAACTACCTCTCAAATGAATGACTAAGATCTAATGCATCTAAGGGTCTTAATTTATTATCTAGAATGATCTACTAGATATGTACAAGAGTAGATATGTACAAGAGAGAATTCTAGAACTTATCTTGCTAGAGAATTTTAGAAGATGGGCTTGGGCTTACAAGCTTTCTAGAAGATAGGCTAAGCCTTATGCATATTTGGGCTATCTCTAACAAGCAAATTGGGTGGGCCGTAACATCCTCCCCCGCCTAATTCCGCGACGTCCTCGGCGCGCTTTCATCCTTATAGCGTTGGATGTGCTCGCCAAATTGCCACAAGGCGTCTTCGTGTTCCCAACTATACTCACTATCCGGAAGGTTTTCCACTTTACCAAGTATTCAGTGTATGGTGGAACTCCTCTCCTTCGTATCACACGTTCCGCAAGGATGCATTCCACGTCCTTGTCGAATGCGGTGACGACGGCTGTGGGTGTTCTTTTGGACTCACTTCTACTTGGATCTTCCTTGTCTTCATGATAGGTCTTGAGGAAATTCACATGGAAGACCGGATGGATCTTGAGGTTAGGTGGCAATTGGACTTTGTAGGAGACTTCGCCCACTCGCTTGACAATAGGGAAGGGACCTTCATATTTTCGCACCAACCCCTTGTGCACTTTGCGAAGTGACTTGAATTGTTTGGGTAGTAGCTTGATGAGTATCAAGTCCCTTTCTTGGAATGCGAGGTGTCGTCTCTTAGTGTCTGCCCATTTCTTCATTTTCTTGGCGGCCTTGTCCAAGCATGCTCTCGTAATGTCGGCTTGTTCATGCCATTCCTTCATGAGCTTGTATGCCGTTGGACTCTTCCCTGTATAGGTTGAGGCTATGGCATGTGGAGTCATAGGTTGTTGTCCCGCCACAATCTCAAACAGACTCTTACATGTTGCCTTACTCCTTTGGAGATTATATGAGAATGGGACAACGTCTAGCAACTTTGTCCAATCATGTTGATGAGCGCTCACATAATGCCCCAAATATAGCTTAAGTAAGGCATTGATACGCTCTATTTGGCCATCGGCTTGGGGATGGAAGCTTGTTGAGAAGCTAAAGTCGGTCCCCAACATTTTGAAAAGCTCTCCCCAAAAACATCCCGTGAAGCGAGGATCACAATCACTCACAATGTTTTGTGGAACTCCCTAAAGTTTCACCACGTGCTTAAGGAATGCTCGAGCGGCTTCATTCGCGGTGCAATCCGTGGAGACGGGAATGAAGGTGGCATACTTGCTAAACTGATCAACTACTATCATTATGCTTCCATATCCTTAGATTTTGGCAAGGCTACGATGAAGTCCATTGAGACGCTTTGCCATGGCCTTTCTACGATAGGTAGGGGTTTTAGTAAACCCGCGGGGCATTGGTGTTCAACCTTGTCTTGTTGGCATACAAGACAAGTCCTCACATAGCCCTCCACGTCTTCCCCCATTTGAGGCCGATAGTAGGAATCTTGCATGAATGAAAGGGTTCGTGCCATACCTGGGTGACCAGCCCACTTGGAATTATGGCATTCTTTGATGATCTCCTTCCACAAGTTTCCATATCTTGGCAAGAAGAGGCGATTCTCGGTTGTGAGGAGTAGGCCTTCATCAAGCCAAAAGCGTCGTGTCTTCCTCTCACTTGCCAAGTTTAAGAGATTCTTGGCTATGAGGTCATGCTCTAGGCCTTTTTTGATGCGGTCGACGAGCACACTTTGTGGACGACTCATGCTTAGAGTGGCAAGTTCCGCTTTGTGACTTAAGGCATCGGCCACAACGTTTGCCTTACCCGCTTTGTACTCGAGCAAGTCTTAGAGTTGTTTCTTTGACTCCGTAAGTTCGGGTGGTGCCATGCGGCAAGGCACCATGGGTAGAGGCTTGGCACCGAGCTCCAACTCGATTTGGTGATCCACTTCCTATTGTGGAGGCAACTTCTTTGGAAGCTCTTGGGGCATGATGTCCTTGTATTCCTCAAGGACGACTTGGACTCGTTTTAGTAAGGGTAGGTCTTTGGAAATGGTGATGCCCTCCCCATCGTTTAACTCACGAACAGTGGCAAGGAAACTTGAGTCCTTCTTCATCCCTTGTTTAAATTGTAGTGTGGATAGCATCTTGCTCTCTACCTTCGTTACACATTCCGTCATAACCATGCATGATTGACTCCTATCGAGGATGCTAAGGGAGTTAAAGGCTGGTATGGGGAAAGCATGGACTTGGTCAAAGAACTCCATACCTAGCACTACTTGAAAATCATCCATAGGGACGATGGAGAAATCAAACTTTCCGTTCCAAGTGTCAAGTTCTACCGATGTTGCCTTAGACACTCTCAATATTGTCGTGGCAGGTGAGTTTACTGCCTTGATCATGCCTCCTCCATTGATATATTTGAGGCCTAACCGTTTGGCCTTTTCTTCAGAAATGAAGTTGTGCGTGGCTACCGTATCATGCATCGCATGCACATCCTTGCCGTTTGATGCATTCGAAACTAGCAAGTATACTAGTCGCACAAGTAATAAAGTGATAAGTAGATATCGTTCCCACGAGGATTGATTCAAATTGAATTTGTTATTTTCCAGCAATAATAAACTAAACAGGGGGGGTTTTGTTGATTGATTAACTAAATTTAATACGAAAGCAAATGAAGAATAACACAAAGCAAAGTTAAATAGAGTGAAAAATCAATGAGAGACAGTTGGTTAAGAGTTCATTCTCTGCCACAAGATATGAATTTGTGAATTAACATAGAATTGTAATCCAATTACAGCATTGAAGTTATCAACCGTAGATAACAACAAGCTCTGTTATCCCAATCTTTCCTTACTTTGTTGTTAAATAAAACAAGCTCTTTATTTAATCTCTATCCATTAAACAACCTAGAACAAGCTCTCTAAGTTTAATTCAATGAAGCATTACGATGAGAAAGATAGGTTGATCTAAGCAATAATCACACAAGTTCGGATTATTTAACCTAGGTTGTATTTTCCAATTGCAATCTCTGATCACAATTTTGCTACTAATGATTGGAAATTCATGACAATTACGGATCAAGATTTCTAATCTAGCAATAGACAACAACAGATTATATTCAGTTGGCCATTCCAAATACAATCAGTAAGCAATCATAAGCATTAGATATGGGAAAATACAAGCAACTTCAATTAGAGAATTGGATAACAATTTCTTACACAATCAACTCACAAAATCCATATCAAGGGCTTTGAAATCACCCTCAACCAATTCAGATTTAGTTACACATATTCAATCAGAATAACAAATACAATACAGAGAAATTCCAGAATTGAAAAGGAAAGAAAGAACTTAGCAAATTCTTTGAAAATCTTCTTTGTAGATGAATCTTCTTGGAATTGTAGTTCCTCCTCTTTCAAAATCTTCTTTCTCCTTCAAGAACTCCAAGGGATGAGAGAAATCCAGAAATGCAGCCTCCTCCCACGTTTTCCCCTCTTCAAGTTATGAAAATAAAACCCTAAAATGTGTTTAAATACTCTGCTACAGTAACTTGCTACAGTGCCCCGTATTATACATGCTACAGTGATGTGTGGAATTACATTATACACTTCTCACACTGTTTTGATTACAACTTTCGGTACACTGAATGGATTCATAAACCGTAAATTTCTCCAGAAAATAGACTTCGAGAGCTTTTCAACGGTATATAATATGTCATCGGGTTCATTGTATATCAATACAATTAAATCCGAGAAGATGGCTGACTAGCAGAGGTGAAAATGAAGGGTTTTACTCCATTTTTGTGCAAGTTGCTCCAAAACTCCTACAAACATCAAAACCACACAAAACCATAAAAATACCAAGGAATATAGCAAAGAAACATGGACAAATTGATATGAAAGTAATACATAAATAGACACCTATCACCGTTGATGGTTGCGCTCACATACATTAGACCCTTTTGGACATGTGTGGGTCTTTTGAGTGCGCCAATTGTGCGAAGAGAACCTATTCCTGCTTGTGGCTCCTCATTTTGTACGCCCTCATGTTGAGCGACTAAGGCGTTGAGAGTCTTCCTCTTTGGGCAATCACGCACTCAATGACGACCATCACAAATGAAGCAAGGACTCTTTGGTTTAGGGGCGTTGGACTTACCTTTGTTAGGTGTGTCGCGCTTGTCTCCCCCAGATGGTTTATGTGCACCACCTTCCTTTCGAGCATGATTCTTCTTGGTGTTCCGCTCCCCCCACCTTTTCCATGGTTGGCCGTCCTCTCCTTGGATTAGGAGGTGTAGTTTGTGAGGGATTCGACCACAGCTATGGCAGCATCAAGATTTTGCACATCACGCCTTTCAAGCTCGACCATCGCTCAATCTTTGAGTCCGTTGAAGAAGTAGAAGAGAGAGTCCTTTTCGGACATGTCCTCGATTTCTAGGATGATGGTGGTGAACTCCTTGATATATTCCCGAATGGTGTCGCTTTGCTTCAATCGATGGAGGCGGCCTCTTGCCTCCTTTTCAGCATTGCTAGGAGAGAAGTGCTTCTGAAGTTCTCTCTTGAAGTCCTCCCATGTGCGAAGGGAGAAGATGGCTCTGCCCACGTCACCATGCTTTCGACGTCAGCACAATTGGGTTGCATTTCGTAAGAATGTGGGTGCAATGTCGATCCTCAAAGCATCATCATGGATACGTTTGGCTTCGAAGTATTGCTCCAAGCCGAATAGGAAGTTTTCAACTTCCATGGCGTTGCAAGTGCCATTATATGTGGCGAGAGTAGGCACTTGCATGGTGCTTAGCCCATTTGTGTAAGATGGGTTAGCACGATCACATCGATGCTTCTCCCATTCCGTGCGAGATTCCTCCACTTCCACATGGATTGCTCGCAACTCGTGCTCTACAAAGGTTCACAAGCCCATGAGCTCTCGTGTAAGTTTGTGTAGCTCCTTTTCATAGGCATTGCTAAACTCAAGGATGTTGGACTTTGTGGCTTGGGTGATCTCTCCATACTCCGTCTCTAGGCCTTCAAGACGGTCAGAGAGGCCCTTAATAGCATTGCCCATCCCTGAGATAACTTGCTCTATACTAGCAACACGAGGCTCTAAAGGCTCTAAGGACGAAGCTTTGGAGTTACCTCGTTTTCCTTGTGGGCGTGGTTGAGGTTGAGGTTGCTCCTCTCGTCCACGAACTTGCTCCTCCATGGTCACTTCAATGTCGGATGCCATGCTCTTGTGCTCGAACCGTGCTCTGATACCAACTGTCACAAGCTTAGAGGTTTGCATAGTACGCTTGTGTGACACTTAGGCAACTTGAATTCAAAAGTTGCTATGTAAGCCTTGTAGTTTGCCTTCTTGCTCAAGGAGAAGATCGGATCATTGAGCTAGAGAGCTTTGTAGGCAAGAAGAGAAGAGATGGAAGCTTAGAGGAGAGTGTTGCTAAGCAAGAAAGCTTTATATTACTCAAGAGCTCTTTACAATGCTTTGCTTTGTGTTTGCTTGGATTGGCTTGGATGATTTACAAATAAGCCTTGGAGGGGTTTTTATAGTGAACCACCTCTCAAATGAATGACTAAGATCTAATGCATCTAAATGTCTTAATTCACTATCTAGAATGATCTACTAGATATGTACAAGAGTATATATGTACAAGAGAGAATTCTAGAACTTATCTTACTAGAGAATTCTAGAAGATGAGCTTGGGCTTGCAAGCTTTCTAGAAACTAGGCCAAGCCTTATGCATATTTGTGCTATCTCTAATAAGCAAATTGGGCGGGTCGTAACATTAGGTTCCACATTGTTTATAACAACTATGCCTTTTGTAATATCTTGAATTAAAGCTGTTATCAGGGATTGCAATGGACAAGGTGGGCCGGGGCTAGGGAGGTCCTTCCCATTCCCCAACCTATTATTGAATTTAACCTCTATTCTCTACCTATTCTCCATGAGAGAAATGATTTCCCTAACTTCACCTCATTCCTTATGTCAACATCTTTTATATAATTAAATTTAAGATTTAAATAAAATAACATAACATTGTATTTTTAAACAATAATATAATTTAACGTTTTTTCAATAATCAATATATTAAATGTCAAATAAAAATTATTTATATATTTTCAATATGTAACAGTTTATTATATGAAAATAAAAATAACACTTTATTTTATATATAATGGTTGGGTGCGGGGCGGATGTGGGTTGGGAACCTATTACAGTGTGGAGATTAAAATTCTATCTCATTCTCACCCCATCTCATGAAAACTACCTCTATCCCTCATCCCCCCACCTCCCTCAGTAGAGGTGAATCCCTACGGGTTCTTAACCCCAACATATTTTATCATCTTTGCTTGTTATAATGTCGTATGTCTTTAGTCAGTTTTATGCCACCTTTCAGATTTAGTTTTATCTTGAATGAGCTAGGACAAGTTTTGTTTGGGTCTTGTTGGACTCTTGAAGCTGGTACAACCGAGGTTATCATTTCACAGGCCTTGGTGGCCTTCTATAAAAACATTTGTTATATTCTTAACTAGCCTTGGACCTCTTTTAGACCTATTTATGCTTGCAATAGGTTTTGAAATTTGTACCCAACACCTTAAAAATTAAAAGAAAAAGATAAAAAGATTATAGATGAAAGGGGAGAGTAATGGGAGTAGGAAGAAATTAAGAAGAAAAAGAATAGGAAGAAGAAAAAATCAGGAAGAAAAGGAGGAAAGAAGAGGCATAGTAGAGAGGGAAAACATAAAAATGATTAAGTACGAAAATAAAGTGTATGAATAGTTTTGTCCCAAAAATCAAAGTTGAGTCCATTTTGGTCAATTCATGCCATTCTTTATCTTAATTTTTTAAATAAATTTATGTTTATCAATTTACCAAAGATATAAGATATTTAATAGCCTTCATCAAAATACATGTAAACAAATACTCACAAGAATTCCACTGCATACATGTTTATCTTTCTTATTGGGAAGAAACCTGACACATGCCACTTCATAACCAGTAGTACTCTTATAAGCTTTATTTGTTTATTTATTTATTCATTTTTGTTTGGTTTTTTTCAACATGAATTGAAGATAATTGATTTAGAAAGAAAAATATATATCCCTTCGATTTGAATACAACAAATTTATTACAAAGTCATGGGTAAGAAAAATCAAAGTATAAATATGAAGATTGCTTGAAGAACTCTTCATGCAGAGCTGATGCTAATATGGATATAAAGGAAGGAAGGAGTGGTTGTATGACATGGTTCGGGAACTTGATTGAACGAGAGAGTGCTTCGAAGGATGGGGATAGGAACAGGATATCTTTATACGCGTTCCAGCCTCAGAACTTGGAAAGTGTTTTATTTGATTTACTCATTCACTGCTGCCTTCTAACAACAAACAAAATACCATACGACTCCTGGCTTGGCTTTTGTAATCTAAAGCCCAACGATGCAGGAGAGTATTTTTTTTTTAATTGAAAAAAATGAATTTAACCGAATTTGTGAAGTCTATGACTCAACTTGTATAGTGTAGGCAAAGAAGTGGTACAGGCGCACAACTGGAGTTGTACAGGTGCGTCAAATCAGCATCAGATGCAGTATCAGACATGCGAAGACAAAAAGTTGGTGCTCCGACGTAACTCATTTGGCACAGGATCGCGATTCTGGATTTAGGCAGAGAGTTCAAGCAGGCGCTCGAATAATGTTGCGCAAGTAGGGATGGCAAACCAACCCGGTCGGGGCCGGGGACCCGGAAAACCCGGTCATTTGGGTCCAGGGAATTACCCAAAAAATCAGGGTAATTGGCCAGGGCCGGGGTAGGAATTTTCTGGCCGGCCGGGGTCGGGGTGGAGGTGCCAGGGCCGGGGACTCGGGATTGAACCTGGGGTGCATAATTAAATTAAAAAATTATATCAATTTAATCCATCAAATTTGTATTCTTAAATATAACCCCTTAAACGACATCCTCTATTGTCTACAATTCACTTGCCATTTGCTTCAACCTGCAAATATAAGGTTGTTATAGTTAAATATGATGCAAAAAGGTGTAAAAAAAAACAAAGTTAAAATAAGAAACCTGCCAAAACGCTCGACAAAATTCGACACGACTCGACATGTAAGTGTCGAGTGTCATATGATGCATCCGACACTCGATGTCTTTGAAAATAGACTGATATCGAGTGTCGGTTGTGAATCTGACACGACTCAATATATAAGTGTCGAGTGTCGAGTGGATAGTGTCGAGTGTTGGATGATGCATCCGACACTCGTTGTCTTCGAAAATAGTCTGATATGGAGTGTCGGACACGACTCCACATGTAAGTATCGAGTGTCGAGTGGGTTGTGTTGAGTGTCGGATTTATAATCCGACACTCGATGTCTTTGAAAATAGTTTGATATGGAGTATCGGACACTACTCGACATGTAAGTGTCGAGTGTCGAGTGGGTTGTGTCGAGTGTCAGATTCATCATCCGACACTCGATGTCTTCAAAAATAGATTGATATCGAGTGTCGGTTGTGAATCTGACACGACTCGACATGTAAGTATCGAGTGTCGAATGATCATGTCGAGCTTTGTCGAGCGTTTTGGTAAGTTGCTTGTTTTAGCTTTGTTTTTTTGCAACTCGGGTTTTAATCCCGGGTTATTGGCAAACCCAGCCGCCCGGGGTACCCCGGACCCGGCCCCGAGAAAAAAATTTCAAGATCTTTTTAAAATCGGGAGTAATTGAGGGCTAGGGCCGGGGCTGATGGTCCCCGACCCCGGGTTTTGCCATCCCTATGCGCAAGAGCGCAGGTTTATTTCCTAGTCTAAATGGTATTTCTTATTACGCAAGAAATTGGCCTATAGGGCTTGGACTATAAATAAAGGACGTGTTTTCAGTGTAAAATAAGTTTTAAGAGAGCAGGAAAAGATAGAAAAGAAAAAGGGTTAGGGTTTAGAGAAATTGTAAGTTTCTTGGAGAGAAAGAAACTAAATTTCTTCTAGTTATCCCTCGTAAACAGGGATGGAGCCAGCAAACTAAATTTAGTGGGGGCAATAACTTCCAACAACAATATAAAAATAAATAAGGGAAATCAACATACAAAAAATCTTTGCATCATTTAATACTACATTTGCATCAAACATAACAAAAGTTGAAGAAACTTACAGGACATGTTTAGGAAAAACCACCGAAGGAGTTCATAACTCATAAGGCTAAAGAAATACGAGCACACAAAAGAGCTTCCATTCATAATAGATGTTGTAAGAGCAGTCAATCATGAAATGACAAAATATTCTTCAAAACTTGAAATAATATGAACAAGAACTCAAGATCAATTTAAGAATAATTTGTCTCCAAAAATTTAAAGTCGAATTATGGTACTAAAAAAATCATACATGAATAAATCAAAACTAATCTTACTAAAGTAATGATATTGATGTATATTACCTCATTTTAAAAATTCATAATTGCCCTCGATGGCTTTTCATGTTTTGGAACCGCTACATGATACACTCATTATCAATGTTACTAAACACATCTTTTTCAATGTATACAACCAAGCTATTACTCAACCAACGATCTCCCATTCAATTCCTTAATCGATTCTTCACAATATTCATGGCTGAAAATGCACTTTCTACACTAGCAGTTGTAACTAGTAGAATCAATGCTAATGTTATCAATAAATAAACTAATGGATACACCTTGCCTTTCTTTGTCTCAATCATTTTCTTTGCAAGATCTCTAATTCCATTCAATTTTGAAAACTCAATGCTAGAACGCACATCCATAATATAAGTCTCAAGTTAAGTCTCAAGGACCATTAGCTATATAGCAGAAAATTCTTTTGGATAAGACTGAGCAAAACGTATCAACTTTTGTTTATTGAAAGCAATGAATGAATCATTTGGACATAAGCATGCTAAACAAAGAAGTAACTCAGTGCTTTCCTCGTTGAATCGACTATTTAGCTCTTGAAGTTACATATCCAAAATAGAATAGAATTGTTTAACATAATAATGATGCATGTATGTCAATTTTTTAGCTCTACGACGTGACTGTCCTCGAGCTAGAAAGATGTCATCCATGTTAGGAACATCAATGCTATGTTTTATACAAAACAAGGAAACTCCATTAAACAAAGAATCCCACCCCTTATCTCTCATGTTTTGCAATCGTTGTTTGCATAACCTAACCAACTTCATAGCATTAACAATATCTTGATGTTTTCTTTGTAATGCTTGTGACAATTCATTTGTGAATCCCAAAATCTCTTTCATCAAATGCAATAGAAAGACAAAATCAAAAGCTTGTACAATATCTAACAACACAATAGCTTCAGATCTTTGTTCAACATTAGATCCATCTTGTGCAATATCATCAAGTACATCAACTATGGATGAAAACATGTTAAATATGCTAATTAAAGTACCATAATGTGAACCCTAACGTGTATCACCTGAACATTTCAAAGTAGTCTCTTGGTTTAAACCCCGCCTACTTAAAAGATCACCTGAGTTAAGTGCTTCAACAACTAAAATAGCTTGTTTCTCCGAAGAATATCACGATGTTTACATGAAGCTCCAACAACATTCACAATATTACCAACTCTAGTGAAAAAAGTTTGAACTAGAGTATGATTCTTTGTCATTGCCACAAGAGATAATTGAAGTTCATGAGTAAAGCAATGAACATAATAAGCGCACTCATTCTCTTTCGTAATAAGTGTTTTAAGACTATTAAATTCACCTTGCATATTACTTGCTCCATCATAATCTTGAACTCTTAATTTAGATATGCTTAATCCATGTCTAGAAAATAATTCATCAATTGATGCCTTAAGTGAGACTCCAATAGTACTAGTAACATGCTTAATACCTATAAAGCACTTAACCACATTTCCTTTCTTGTCCAAATAATGTAACACAATGGCCATTTACTCTTTCATTGATGCATCACGAGGCTCATCAATCAAAATGGAGAATAATGAGTCACCCATCTCACTAATAATAGCATTGACAGTTTCTGTTGTAGCAGCACTTACAATGTCTTTCTGAATATCTGGTGATGTTAATTTGAGATTTTCGAGAGCATTTTTCAATGTACCAGATTTAACATCTTTATCATGGTCAGCAAGAAATGCCAAAAGCTCAAAAAAATTTCCTTTGTT
Organism: Boswellia sacra; assembly: GCA_013180625.2. Taxonomy (NCBI): domain Eukaryota; kingdom Viridiplantae; phylum Streptophyta; class Magnoliopsida; order Sapindales; family Burseraceae; genus Boswellia; species Boswellia sacra. The sequence goes on from SNVD02009828.1 coordinate 20,128, forward strand.
GTTAGAAACCTCAAATTCATCATTGCCCCAAAATGCAAGCCCTTGTTTCAAAAGAAAGCGAATACAATCAATTGATACATTCAAGCGAATTCGATGTTCAATGTGAGCTTGGTCCGAATGTCGATGAAAAAATGTTTGAATATGTTGGTCTTGCTTTAGTAAAGCTTCACAATTTCTTAAAGCTTGATTAGGGGCACTATTAGGACCTCTAACATGAGTTGTTAATCTTTCTTTCTTTTTCCAATTTTGAAACCTATCACCAACAAATTAGTCACCGCCACCTTGTTCTCCAACATCTGGCTTGAAAAGATAGCAACAAAGACAAAAAGCCTCGTCTTTTGCTATGCTATATTCCAACCAAGATTCACAATCATCAAACCAACCATGAATGAATCGTCGAGACACTTTTCCAAATGTTTTAAAAGGAAAATTATGGCCCTTAGGTTGACATGGACCCCTTTGCCAATATGCTCTTCATACTTAGTCTCGAATATTAGGATTATGATAAAAAATTTTAGGATGTAAACCCGGATCAGTTGGAAGATTTGATAAATCAATTTCTACCCCATCAATATTTTGTTTTGGGCCATTATCATTTTTCTCAACAGGAAGCGGCAACTCTCGTTTTCTTTTCAAATACTTTTCCATGTTGTTTCAAAATTAAATTTAAATGTTAAATCAATGAATAATCAAATTATGTTTCTAACAAAAAGTAATAAAACTTTAGATTATAACTAATTAACTATCATTTAAATATTGTAAAAGTTATTAGCATAATGAATAAATGTATACATAATATCTTTCTTAGCAAAAATATTTAAACCTTAGCTTATGACTCATTAATTACCAAATGAATAAATGTGTGTGTGTGTGTGTGTGTGTGTGTATAACTAATTAATAATTAGATTATGTTTCTAATTAAGCAAAAGTAATAAAACTTTAGATTATCACTAATTAACTATCAATTCAATTTTATATATGTTGTGAGGCCACCAGCTTAATGAATAATTTTATATATTAACCTAATTAATAAATAGATTATATTATAAGCAAAAGTAATAAAACCTTATATTTTCACTAATTAATTATCAATTAATTTTTTTATATGTTATTATCCAAATGAATACATTGTACATGTATATATTAAACTAATGAATAATTGTAGATATTTATCTAATTAGCAAATAGATGATTTTCTAAGCAAAAATACTAAAAGTTTGGATTATCACTAATTGACATAGTTTAAATATTAGATATGTTATTAAACATTGCAAATTTCACAAAGTAATAATACCATAAAAAAATCAAGTAGATAAGTGAAAATAAGTTTTCAAATAACAATAAAGGAATGAAGAGAATGAAAAACACTATTAGTTTACCTCAAATTTAAAGTCTTGATGGAGAAATGTCCAAAGTGAGATTACTTTGTAGGAAATCTATGACTAAAAGTAATTAAATAAGGCAAAGAAAGTATAAAGTAATAGAAGTGAGAATCAAATTCTGCAAGTAGGGTCAGCCATCATCAGTGATTTCACATGGTGCAGTGGGAGGCAAGAGAGCTGTGAGAATGATGTGTGGGGACCATGCTTTAGAAGAATTGGGAAAAAAGAGCTAAGTGAGGTGAGTTATAATATTTTTGATTTGAGTAAGTAAAAAAAAAAAATTGAAGTGGGCCAAAGTATTGTCAAATTGGACAGTAATAAAAAGTTGAAGTGGGGTACTTTTTTTTTTTACAAATGAATTATTGAAGCCCAAAAATACATGAGACAAGTCCAAATTTGAAAAAAAATATTGGTAGGTTCAATAAATATGAAATGGACTAGGATATTCACAAGCCCACACGTAAAAGCTTTTGCTTTTTTCAAATTCAGTGGGGGTAATTGCCCCCACTCGTCCCAACGTCCCTTTGTCCCTGCTTGTAAACACTCTTATATCTTTTTGTTTTTCACCATAGTAGATTGATCATCACCATCAACTGGACATAGAATCACATATTGTGTATCTAAACCAGTATAAATTATTGTGTCCTTGTGTTCTTACTTTGGTCTATTTTGCTTGGGTGTGCATTAATTCTCCTAGACTAATTCCACATTAAGTCTCTCGTGAATGTGTGTGCCACTCTTCTTCACAATAAATTGGTATCAGAGCTTGGTCACGACTGTTTGGGGTCTTTGGTGGCCAAAAGTTCTTAGCACAACAGGTGTTTGATAAAAATCCTAACTCGTAGCTGCGCAGTACGAGAGGTATTTGAAGAAATTCCTAAGATGGTTGCATCAACTAGCAAGTATGAGATTAAGAAGTTTGATGGTAGCAACAACTTTGTTATTTAGAGGATGAAGATGTTGGCTTTGTTGGGCAACATAGGACTGGATGAGGCATTTAAGGGCAAAAGCAAGATACCGGAAAGCTATAGTGCTGAAAAGAAGAGCGATATCATGAAGAAGGCTTACAACACGCTAATTCTTTGCCTGAGTGACAAGGTGTTGAGGCAAGTCTCGAAGATGAAAACTGTTGCTGAGGTGTGGTTAAAACTTGAAAGCCTTTATATGACTAAAAAATCTGTCAAGTAGGTTGTATTTAAAAGCTAAATTTTTTACATTCAAAATGACTGAAGATAAGAACTTGCAAGACTGCATTGGTGAATTTAATAAGCTGTGCTTAGATTTAGAAAACATACAAATTGAATATGATGATAAAGATAAGGCATTGGTGTTGTTGCATTTTCTTCTGAAGTCATATGAGAATTTTATAAATATTTTGAAGCATGGTAGGGAAACATTGTCGTTAGATGATGTTGTTGGTGCATTGAATTCTAAAGATCTCTAAAGGAAGAATGAGTTAGGTGAACACTCGGGTGTAGGGCTACATGTTAGAGGTTGGAGTGACAAACGTGCTTATAAGGGCAAGTCACACTCAAGGTCAAAGTCAAAAGGAAAGAAAACTGTAAAATGCTTCCACTGTCATGATGAAGGGCATATTAGAAGGCTTTGTCCCAAAAGAAAGAAGAACGAGAAAGAAAAAAAATCGAAAAAGGGTGATGCTGCAATTGTAGAAGATGGATATAAGAGTTCATACGTGCTAGTCGTGACTATGAAAAACTCGAAGAAGCAATGAGTCTTGGATTCTGGAGGTTCATTTCATATGACACCAAATAGAAGTTGGTTTGAATCTTATGAGAAGATTGACGACAGAAAAGTTTTGTTAGGTGACAACAAAACTTGTAGCATAGTGGGCATAGGGACTGTTTGGTTGAAGACTCATGATGGCATGGAAAGAGTTTTAACAGCTGTGAGGCACATTCCAGAGCTTAAGTGGCACTTGATTTCACTCGGTACACTGGATTCCAATGGCTGCAGTTATAAAAAAGAGAATGGCACCTTGAAAGTTATAAGAGGATCCTTGGTTGTAATAAAAGTTGTGAGAGATAATGACTTGTATATTCTCAAAGGCAGCACTATAATTGAAAAAGCGGGTACGGTATCGGGCATAGACGATAAAACCTACTTGTGGCATAAGAGACTTGTCCATGTGAGTGAAAGAGGGCTTTAGGAGCTGCAGAAGCAAGGATTGCTGTGCGGAGATAAGTTGGAAAAATTAGATTTTTGTAAGCTTGCATATTCGGAAGTCTACTCGGGTAAAATTGATTTCCTCGTCTTACACTACAAGGGAAACTCTCAGTTATGTCTATTCTGATCTATGGGGTCCCATCTAAACATACAACTTTAGAGATAGATACTTCATGTCCATAATTGATGACTGCTCAGGGAAGGTGTAGGTATACATCTTGAAGACCAAGGATGAGGCACTCTAGAATTTAAACATCGAAAAATGATAGTTGAGTCCAAATAGGTATAAAAGTTTGGAAGCTTAGAACTGATAATGGTTTGGAGTTCTTGAAAGAAGAGTTTAACCGTTTTTGCAACAATGAGGGAGTGATGAGACACAAGATAGTATCTGATACATCGCGGCAAATTGGCTTGGCTGAAAGGATGAATAGAACGCTTCTTGAGAGGATGAGATGTATGTTATTGAGCGCTGGGTTACCCGAGAAGTTTTAGGGAGAACCAATCAACACAGTAGTATACTTGATTAATAGGTGCCTGTCGGCAACTATTGGTTTCAAGACACCCGAAGAAGTGTAGACAGTTCGCCATCGAGCTACAGTCATTTGAGAATGTTTGATTGTGTGGCATATGCACATACCAAACAAGGTAAGCTTGAGCCAAGGGTGAGGAAGTGCATGTTTATTAGCTATCCAGATGGTGTGAAAGGGTACAAGTTGTGGTGGCAAGAGTCGAATGTTTCGAAGTGTTTCACAAGTAGAGATGTCACTTTTAGAGAATCAAAGTTCTACTTTAGGGGCTATTCAAAACCTCAGTCGATACCTAGTGATATTGCTATGGATGCATATAGTGTTGGGACTAAGGTGGAGCTCTATGAGGCTGAAGATTCTCGAAAGGAAGAGACAAGTGAAACGGTAGAACATGATGACGTTGAGAAAGTCCTTAATGAGTCTGACGACTTGAGAAACTATCAACTAGCAAGAGATCGTGCTAGGAAGATACTGGCACCATCGGTAAGATATGGATACGTTGATCTTATATCTTTTGCGTTGTCAATATTGGAGGAGATTGATGGTAATGAGCCTAGAAGCTATAGGGAAGCGATGGCTTGTAAAGATAGGAATCATTGGCAGCAGGCGATGATGGAAGAAATGGATTCTTTGAATAAGAATCATACTTGGACGTTGGTTGATAACACTACTAGACAAAAGGTAGTAGGTTGCAAATGGGTTTTCAATCGAAAAGAAGATGCTTGTGGGAACGGAAAGCCTAGGTATAAGGCTAGGCTGGTGACAAAAGGATTTACAAAAAAGGAGGGCATTGATTTTGATAAGATTTTCTCTCCAATTGTAAAGCACACGTCTATTAGAGTACTATTGGCTCTAGTAAACCAGTTTGATATGGAGTTAGAGCAAATGGATGTCAAAACAGCATTCCTTCATGGTAATTTGGAGGAGAGGATTGTGGTGGCACAACCGAAGAGAAAGTAGGAAGTGAAGACAAGGTGTGTTTGTTGAAGAAATCCTTGTACGGCCTCAAGTAATCACCAAGGCAATGGTATTTGAAGTTTGATGATTTCATGATCAAACAAAAGTATGCCAGAAGCAAATATGATAGTTGTGTATACGTCAAGTGGTTGAAAAATGGAGTTGAAACTTTCTTGTTGTTGTATGTTGATGACATGTTGATTGCACCAACGAACATAGAAGAAATTTGTAAACTAATATCACAGCTGAGCAAGGAATTTGAGATGAAAGATTTAGTTTGTGTTAAGAAGATCTTGGGGATGAAGATCAATAAAGATAGAGATAGAGGCTTGTTATTTCTGTCTCAAGGTGACTACACTCTCAAGATGCTTGAGAAGTTCAACATGGCTGGTGCAAAGAAGGTGCAGACTCCTTTGGCAGCTCAATTTAAACTTTCATCGACACAGTCTCCAACTACGGATGTTGAGAAAGAGGAGATGGCCAAAATTCCTTATATGAGTGTTATTAGGAGCTTGATGTACTTCATGCTATGTACGAGACCGGACTTGGCGTATGCAGCTAGCTTGATGAGTCTTTTGATGACGAATCCAAGTAGAAATCATTGGGAAGCTGTCAAGTGGATATTCAAGTATCTCAAGGGTACTTCAAGCTAGGGGTTAGTGTATAAGAAAAGTAAAGACATGGATGAGAAACTAATGAGTTTTGTGGATACAGATTTTACAGGTGATCTTGATAAGAGAAGGTCGCTAACGGATTATGTGTTCACGTTGTTTGATTGCACCGCCAGTTGGAAAGCATATTTGCAATTTGTTGTGGCTCTTTCAACAACTGAGGCAGAATATATTGCTGCTACAGAGGCTATGAAAGAAGCATTGTGGCTGCAAGGGCTTGTTGGTGAGTTTGGTGAGAAACAAGATAAGGTAAAAATGTTTTGTGATAACCAAAGTGCAATACATTTGACCAAAAATCAAATGTATCATGAGAGAACCAAACATATAGATATCAAGCTGCATTTTATCAAAGATGTCATTGCTGAAGGAAAGGTTTTAGTAGTTAGAATTCATACTGAAAGAAATCCAACGGATATGATAACTAAGCCTGTTACGAGTGTCAAGTTCAATACTTATTCAGATTTGGTACGAGTGACGAATAGACCGTTTTAGCTTGAAGATGGATATGGCTGGAATCTACTATGGTGGTTTACAGTATGGAAACACAAGCTTGATCCAAGGTGGAGATTTGTAAAATCTGTGGCTCAACTTATGTAGTGCAGGCAAAAAAATGTCGCAAGCGCGCCAAATCTGCATCAAACGCAGTATTAGACATGCGAAACAGAAAGTTGGCACTCCCACGCGGAGCATTTGGCACAGGAGTGCGGAATTGGCGCTCCTGCATGGATCATTTGGCACTCTCTCATAGATCATTTGGTGTAGGAGCGCAGATTCTGAATTTGTGGATTTTTTGGGCAAAGAGTTTGCGCAAGTGCCTGAGTAATGTTGCTCAAAAGTGCGGGTCTATTTCCTAGTCTAAATAGGATTTCTTCTAGTTGTCCCTTGTAGACACTCTTGTATCTCTTTATTTTTCACCATAGTAGATTGATCATCAAGTGGACGTAAGATCACATACCGTGGTTTGAATCAGTATAAATTCATGTATCCTTGTGTTCTTACTTTACTCTATTTTGCTTGAGTGTGCATTAATTTTTGTAGACTAATTCTACTTTAAGTCTCTTATAAGTGTGTGTCGCTCTTCTTCGTAACAGAATTGATCAAGTTTCTTACAGAATTGATCAAGTTTCTTGATGTTATCTCCGATAAAATCCGTTCATAGCTCAAATAAAAAGAAACTAATAAAGATCGTCTCGGTGGTTTCGACCATATCTGGCGTATTTATAATGGGGATTGTACTCTGCAGAGTTTATTGGAAGAAGATAAAGAATAAAGGTAATTCGTTTATCCCATTACTGTCCTTTTTTCTTAAATAATAAAGTTCATTGCATTTCTCTAATTAAAATATAAAGTTACATGCAACTCTTAAATTTATTGTTATTATGCATGTTTGCAGGTTATAGAATAAAAGTTAAGCACTGTATCTCTTTTTAAAAAAAAAAAAAAAATTCTCGACATGGAAGGCCCTTGATTTTCATTATTAAATGGAGGTGCTGACGTAGTCCATGGCTGAACAGGTAATGATGAACAACGAACTTTAATTGGCCTTGAGAACAGGGGAGAGAACATAGAAGTACCATTGTTTGATTTGGCTACCATTTCCGCTGCTACCAACAATTTCTCTCAGGCAAATATCATTGGCGAGAGTGGATTTGGTCCTGTTTACAAGGTAAAAAAAGTTATGTATATCTATAAAACACCTTAATGAAGGGTAGTTTAGCTCTTGCTTATCAATAACATGCTTTTATCTGCATGGCAATAAACAGGGAAATCTTACAGAGGGAAATGAAATTGCAGTGAAGAGGCTTGCAAAAGATTCAAGACAAGCTCGTGAAGAATTCAAGAATGAAGTAGTTTTAATTGGAAAACTTCGAACCCAGGAATCTTGTTGGGCTAATTGGCGGCTGCATTGAAGGAGATGAAAGCATGGTGATCTATGAGTATATAACCAATAAAAGCTTGGATTATTTCATTTTTGGTTGCACCTCTTGATACATTAATCCTCTAGTTAGTTACAAATATTTGTAATTGCTAAACTGAAGTCGATAATATGTGCAGGTCGTGAGAAAAGGAAATTATTGTCTTGGAGAAAGCGCTTTGACATTGTTGTTGGGATTGCAAAGAGGACTTCTTTTCCTCCACCAAGATTTTAAACTTCAAGTAATTCACAGAAACCTAAAGTCTAGCAATATTTTGTTAGACAGTGACCTGAATCCTTAAATTTCAGATTTTGTAGTGACAAGAATTTTCAGAATTGATGACAAAGAAGTGAACACAAGGAGACTCGTCAGAACTTAGCAAATTCTACACTTCAATAGTATATGTTTTACTTGTTGAAAGACTTTTTTTATTTTTTTTTTTGAAGTAGTGGTTACCCGTCTCCTGAGTATGCAGATGAGGGAACATTTACATGAGCAGATCACAAACTCTCAGTTTCTTTAACAGTGGATCATTAACTGCAGTATTCTTATTCCTTTTGTTGGTCGAGTACCAGTGAATCCGTTCACGATAGGTATATGTCAGAACACAGACAGAAAAAAATTTAAAGCATCTCCAATACCCATTTGAACCTATAAGATTAACTTGTAAAATTTACTCATCGCATACTTAAGAAATATATATACAATCGCTATTGGATCATGCAAGTCCTTAACACTAACGAGCTTCCATAATTGTTACAGTAATTTCATTGATAGAATAGTCTCCCGCAGTGCTCATAGATGATTTTGACTTGGGCAAACTCCTTACATGTGAAAAAGCAGGTTGTTCTGGAGAACGTAGTGGTGCGCTCGCATTTATTAACATCGAGACAACATCAGGCATGGAGGGTCTATCTTCTGCAATCTCTTGTACACAAAGGAGCGCTATGTTTATATATCTTAACAGCATGTCCTTGCGGGGAGCACCTTCTAGTTCTGGATCAATCAAGTCCAGTCCCCTGTCATTTGCCCACATGTCCCATGCCTAAACATCCACAGAAACAAAACAACAAGAATGAATACTAGTTAAAAGGAAAACCAAATTACGGAAGAGTGAATAAGTTTTTATTACTCACATATCCAATAAGATTGAGAGAGTCCGTCTGATAAAAACCAGTGTTCTTCCTACCAGTAATAATCTCAAGCAACAATACTCCAAAACTAAAGACATCAGATTTTATCGAGAAGATGCCTTCAAGGGCGTACTCAGGGGACATATATCCGCTATGATTCAATAATTAAGACAGGATAGTTAGTATACATAATCAACCAATGCATAACTTATGTAAGTAGGCTTTCACAAGGCATGAAGAAATTTTGAGATCAATTACTTACAAAGTTCCCACAATCCGATTTGTGTTTGCTTGTAACTCATTTCCGCCAAATATTCTTGCCATTCCAAAATCAGAAATTTTAGGATTCATGTCTTTGTCTAACAAAATATTACTAGCCTTTAAATCCCTATGAATGATTCGCAACCTAGAATACTCATGAAGATAAAGAAGGCCTTGAGCAATCCCTTCAATGATCCGAACTCGTGTCCCCCAATTTAATAACTTGCGCTGCTTTGGATCTGAATTACAGAAGATGTAGATTGTGTTCAGTGAAATGATAATCATAACAACAATAATACCTTGAGAAGGAAAACACCAGTAATGCACAATCAAACATATATTTGACACTGTGAGAAGTACGAACCAAAGAGGACGATATCCAAGCTTTTATTTGGCATGTATTCATAGATCAATATCTTTTCATCATGCTCAATGCAGCAGCCCAAAACTCTAACAAGATTCTTATGTTGGAGCTTGGCAATGAGCAGTGCCTCATTTTTAAACTCCTCCCATCCTTGTCCAGATTTCTTTGAAAGCCTTTTGACGGCTATTTCATCTCCTTTCTGTAATGTTCCCTGAAATAATCATACTTTCTTTATTAACTTTGAAAAGCTTTCAATTTTAAAATTGAGACAGCAATAACTATCTTAAGGACTTTTGCTAACGACAAAAGGTTACCTTGTAAACTGATCCAAAACCACCCTCACCAAGCTTATTTTTGACTGAGAAATTATCTGTTGCAGCAGCAACACTGGCAAAACTGAATAATGGCAATTTGACTTCCTTTCTACCGCCTTGACCCTTTACTTCAGTAAGCTCTGAATCATCGTCTAGGTTCATTCCTAAATCAAATAGCAATAAATCCTCCCCTGATATTTGAAGAAAAAGTTATTAATGCTTTAACAACATTTTCATACACTGCTTAAACCACGCTAAGAGAAAATCTTACCTTTTCTTTTTAGCCTTCTCCAGATGTAGGTAATAATTAAGCCCATAATAACTATTGTGGAAATCACAACTACTATGACAACTATCCATAATTGCCTTTTGTTTCCGCTATTCCCCTTAACCCTTGGATCTGTTGAGTTGGTGGCTGTGAAGCACAATGAAAGGAAAAAATTAAAAATGAGACTCTACGCACATTCCCATAAAAAGGAATCGATCAATTGATAAAACCGAAATGCCAGGAGTTGAACCCTCAAAAGGGTCCTAAAACCAAATACTAAACCAAATGAAAAACTGGTAACAAGAAGAAGTTTCAACATTAACTCAGATACTAAATAGATGATAACCGATTGTGATAGATTCTTCTCCCAATGGGCAATTTACTTAGAACAAGCAAGTTTAAGATAATTTTCTTAACCATTTACACTATTTGCAATCAAGCTAATCGTTGACCAGAATCTGACCTTGTATTGGGGCAGGCAGAATTCTGGAACAGTTTAAGAATAAAGAGCAATCTCTTATGAATTGGCTAGAAATGGTTACCTCTCGTGACAAATCTCATAAATCAACCCTATAATGTGTTCTTTATTATCTATTAATTCGTCTGCTCATTATTTATCTCTTCCATTCAACCTCTTAAGTGAAAAATTATAGAAATCGAATTGAGTATGATTATATAATAATGAAATAAACATACCTAGCTCTGAAGCTGGCACTCGAATGTAGATATCCTCTGTCCCTTTGTTTTCAGGGATCTCTCTGAGGTCAATGATGTCGCCAAACCACATCAAACAGCCTGTGCCTCCTTGAGTTAAATTGGAATTAGCATAAGCTCTGCAAGAACAGTTCTTTTTGCACACATTTTCACAGTCATTGAAAACTATACTCTCATTCAGCCAGACGTCTACCAAATCAGGCAGTTTAATCCCATCAACCTTTACAAACCTATCAGCTTCACAATCTAATTGGGAACTCCTCACGCACCCTCCGGACTGATTGTTTTGTGATTTTAGGTGGAATCCCTTCAAACATTCACAACTTGCTGTGCCGTTATAGCTGCAAAGACTATTAGTACCACAATACCCATAATGGCCGCACAAATCATCTGGCGCTGAGTACACACCATCCCATGCGTTGTTCCTATCATTCCACACTTGCCAGTCTATCATCCCTGATTGATTTAGTTTCAAAAGCATGACGATGGGGCTGTTGAAAGACTGGTAACTGTAATAATACTCATCCTGATTATTTACCACAACCGGTTGGAAGAGCAAGTTTGGCTGAGTACTAGGAATGCCCCCAAAGAACTCTCCATTCCATGGTCCTGTACGGGCTATCTTCACCGAGTCCCTGTAGATCACCATTTGAGCTAACACATCAATGTCAAGTCTGAAAGTAAAGTCTCCAGGGGATGGATCTTCAGCACTTCTCCATGAACTTAAATATCGTTCAAGACCGGTCTTTAAGTTCCAGCCCAACTTCATGCCAGGTAACAATACGTGTGTTGGGTAGTCAAAGCTCTGCCACAAATAACTATCAGAAGTGCTCCCGCTAGAATTGTCCCTTTTAAGAACAAAGTTTCCCTCGTCTAAGAGATGTGCTACTGGATTTTCAACTTTTGTGGAGATGTCTGAAGACCAGATAATGCCAATCGTACTATTCAGGACGAGGCTTCCATTGTTGATAGATAAAACTCCACTTCTATCCGGAATAGGATTCTTTCTATTTGCAACCCACACAACCGTGCTGGAGCTATTCTTGTACCATATTCCCAGGTACCTGTTCTCAGAGCTTCCAGGAGAGAAGAAGCCAAGCTCAAACCTTTCCTGCGATGAAACTAATGTGTCGCCACCATCCTTGATGAACCCTTCTGGACTTATTGTATCTGCTGCTAGTGACAACTTAATGCCGGAAAAGAAGATGAAGAAGGAGCTAAAGTAGTAGAAGAAAGGAAGATTTTCCATTCAAGCAATGTTAAATGCTAGAAGAATCATGCGGAGCATTCCATATATTTGATTTCCTTATAGGTCACCTACAAATTTTGATTCATCAGAAGACTGCGTTTGCGTTTCTTGATAGACCTTAGAAGGGAAAGTACAAAGCAGCAGACTCTTTAGACAAAACCTGGATCTGGTTCATATTAAACAATTTTTAAAGCCAAATTGTCTTTATTATTACATAAGAAAAGATGGGTTGTTCAGAATTCAGAGTATTCAAAAGTCGATCAATGGCATGCACGTGAAGCAAAATTGACCATATAATAATTCAACCACGTCCACACAATTCAACTCCTCGTGTTTTTTTCTAGTAAGAACAAGAGACCAATATTGACCAGTCGAAATATAATATCAAAGGAAACAATTTGGAGTGCTTAGAGCTTCTTTGATATTCCATGGAAATTTCATTTTCAAAATTGATTTTTTTACATATCACAATACAATATAATAAAACTTAGTTTACAAGTTTATGCTGGAGTGGTTAGCATTGTTTCCTCTACCTTTTATTAAAACCTAGAGATGATGTTCCTCTTGTGGGCTCCACGAGGACTCATTTTTTATGGTCAGCACTGACGTCTCCACTAGTATTTAATTCCAAGAAGATGGAGATTGCTGAAGCGTGTCTGTCGGCTTCTAATCCGAGCACTCATTTTAATGCAGGCATTTGGCACGCTGTATATTAATCTATTAAATCTGAAACTTTGTTAAAGCCACCAAAAAATAAAGAAATGAATGGTGAAGTAAAGGGCACAATCAATAGATATAAAGTAGTGTATCTGGAAGACTGGAGTCTGGAGGGCTTTATGAGATTGGAATAATCCCTCTCTGTAGCCAACTAACCCCACCAAAAGCAAGTTCGTAGGTCAAGTGCTCATATGATGTTAATTATTATGACTTGTGTTTAAGCATTGGATGCTAGCGATTTAATTACTTTACAAGTAAACGTTAGGTAATTCAGTAATTGTATGCAATATTTTTCCATCCAATAGTTAATACTCGAACACGCAATGGTTCTAGAATCAATTTTATTTTTTAATATAACAATGAAAAAATTAATTCCATCGATCCAATCAACGTGTCAAATCGCACTATGAGAATAGTATTACAAACGTTAGCATGTAATCTAGCCCATCATAGGACTATTTGGTAGCAGGAGGTTTTCAGTGTCATCAATCATGTGGGCCTTCGTAAAGATTGTTTCCCCTCATTATAGAGACCATAGACCTTCTGTTTGTTGGTCAATTATAATATCGGAGAGACGATTCGTGTGCCTAAAACATACCCAAATGGCACTCTAGTCTACACTTATAAATCAAATCAGAGGTTAGAATTTACAAATTAAATATAACGCATAGAAATAGATTGACAATAGCCCTCAAATTTAACAATAGTCATTATTATTGTTGGAATATGAGTGGCTTTTAGTTGACAGGAAAAGTAATAAATTTGACAAAGAGGGCTGGTAGCTTCTATTTCTCTTTTACCTCTCAAACAAGCCAACTTTACACTCTCACTTTTGCAGGTAGAAGTGGCGTAAGCTGCGCAGAAGAGTCCAACACTATCTGGGAAAGTTCCAAGCCGTCATCATTATAAGCTTCTCCTTGATTTTGTTTCTTAATTTTTCCTGTTTTTCCAAGATTGAAACAGTTCCTACTATTGTGTGAGAAGCGGCGGGATCAAGTGGGAGCTGGAAGGTTCGTGATTAAGTTCTCCTTTCAAGTGCAATCATGTGCACGAGAGGCCAGGTTAACAGGCTTTTGATCTGTCCATTGGCAGGGCATGATGATTGATGACAGTGCATGCACTTGTTACAATGTAACCTTGACACTACAAATTAGCGAAATTCTTGCTCCAAATTACTGAAGATCACTTGTAACATTCAGAGAGATTAATGAAGAGGAGCTAAACGCCGCCCTTCTCTTGGAATTACATAATCAGTTCATCTCCTTTTGTACAAAATGTTGTCCTTAATAAAATTCACGGAATTGGAAAATTTCCACATTCATACAATTAGAATATAGGGGAAACTAAAGTCAAACTTGAAGGACGATAGTGGGATTACTGATTACATTAGCTGGGAATGGTCAAGTTGAGGAAAACATATAATTAGAGTTGCAGACTTTATTAATGTTTATTTATAAAGTGGTTACCTCCCTAAGAGTGGAGTTTAGTAACGAGACCTATTCCACTAAATGGTCATGAAATGGACAAATGGTGAATGATGTGAGAATGGGCGTTATTTGCTGCCAAATTATTGGTTAGTTGGGATGTGAAATGTGAATCCGATCTCTCTTTTGAGTAATTTTATTAAATCCCAACTAACTATCTCATTATGTTTTAGGGAAAATTGAGAAAATAGTCAAATTTAGGGGGTTTGTTTGAAAAATAGACATGTTCTGAAATATTTTCATCCCATAGACACTTTTGTGTCTAAAAGACAAAAACACCCCTGTCCTGAAATAAATTTCTAAAACCTTTGTTATTTCATATCCTTCGGACAAATTTGAAGAAAGACAGTAAAGTAAAACAAAGAACAACGGAAACCAGTAACAGCTCGAATCATTTAACTTCACTGTCCCGAAACAACCTCAATATCTGAAGCAGTAAGCAAAACGCGTAAGAACAACTTTTCCTTAATCTCTCTGTAAATGGCATGAAAATTTAATGTATGTGTAGTGTTTTCGTTATTGCTCGCTTTGGTAACTGACAACCGCATTATATAGCTTAAAAATGGGTTATGTATGTGAACTAAGGGTAGAGATAGTGCCGTGTGTGTGAAAAAATGCTGGAAATTGGCTGTCGGTGTGCAAAAATGGGTTTTCGCAGTCGAAGGTCGAAGAAGACGACTGTCGTCGAGTGTCGGGAAGTTATGTCGGGACCGAATCACGACAATGCGGATGTGGTTTCGAGTGTCTAGCCATTGCCTCGATTCTAGGTTCGAGTGTTGTGTGTTCGAGTTCCGTCGAGGGTCTTGTGGATTGTCAAAAGTTCGTGTGTCGTGTGTCAAGAGTCGAGTGTCGGACGCGTGGAACTGACCTGTAGATGTCTCGAACCATTCATGTCGAGTGTTTCGAGAGTCGTGGACACCATTTTGTCGAGCTAATTTAGTCGAGTTCAAGTGTCGTGTCACCTATGTCGAGTGTCGAGTGTGTTTGTCGAGTCTCATCGAGCGTTTTGGCAGAACGCTCTTTTTTCCCACTTTTGCAAGCTATTTCATAATTATTTTTTGTCCACGGATCTTATATGATATGATATATCTCAATCATGCAGGAAATGGAAACTTTACGCATACTCATTGCATATAATGGTTCATGGACTGTGCAAGAGAACGGTAGTTATTTGTATGCCGGTGGGACGGGGAAGCCATTGATAATTCGTAGATGTGCTACTTATAACGAGTTGGTTGACTGTATTAGTACTAAAATGGGTTGGGATCTTCGTAAGAAAAGAATGAGTTTAGAGGTTCAATTTGCTTGTAAGGGTGTTCTTCCAATGCCGATTCGTATTGAGACTGACGACGATGTTTCTTTTTTCATACAACATTGTTTGGAGGACCAACAATCATATACACCGTTAGTTGTTAAAGTTGAAGATAGGGAGAAGCAAAGACAGAGGTCAAGGTCAGGAGCCGATGCAATCCGTAGGCGAGAAGGATGTTCTCATCCCTCTTTGTTTCGTTCAGCAAGTGGGAGCAACCACTTAAGTGAGTCTACTCCTGTTTGTGGACAACCAGAATTGAATGACAATGTTGGCGTTGAGTTTGACAGTGTTCAGGGCATGCGGGGCGTGAGTCATTTGGGGTAGGGGTGTTATTTCAAAATGAAGAAGGAGTGCCTCCATCGATGCCATCGAGATTGGTACGTCATCTTGACAGCATTAGAGAGTTTGAGAGTCTAGGTAATATTGATGATGTTAATGATGGCGATGGTGGCAATGAATATTGCGAAGATACTGATGATGGTGGTGATGATGTTAGTGTGCATGTTGACGATGACAATAATGATTACACGGTTCATATTGAGAATGATGTTGAGGGATTGGATGATTTTGTTGTTGATGGGCACAATGTAGCCGGTTCACATTTCGATAATGAGGGAGAACGGGAGATCTTGAATGATGTGAACCAGGATGAGCCGTTTACCGTGCCTTATCCAATTCACTCCACACCTACCGTGCCTCCTCCAATTCACTCCACACCTACCGTGCCTCCTCCAATTCACTCCACACCTACTCGTCCAGTATATGGCCATCAGGAAGATCCGATGTCGAATAATGACAGCTCTCAGGCTAACACATTCAGGTGGATGCCGCCTATCGTCCATCCACCCTCCACAGATGGCGATGATGCCTCATCATTTGTAGTTGACGAGATTGAGGTTGGGGTTGGACAGATGTTTAACAGCAAAACGGAGCTTCGAGAGAAGTTAGCGATGTTGGCATTAAGACGAAACTTTCAATTCAAGGTGAGGAACTCCAACGCCACAAGGTTTGAGGTTGTATGTCGTGCTGAATCTTGTAAATGGCGTTTACGTGCCATAAAGGTGGCCGATTCACATTTCTTCCAAGTGAAAACGTATAAGAACCACCACACGTGCTCCAGAGCCGGACTTCACCCAATTCACAAACAGGCAACTGCACATGTCATTGGCAAACATATTAAGAGCAAATTCGTTGAGGCATCAAGAATATATCGTCCAAAGGATATTATGTCCGATGTTCAGGAGTCATTGGGTGTTAATATCACGTACAATAAGGCATGTGATGCGTTCGAAACTAGCAAGTATACTAGTCGCACAAGTAATAAAGTGATAAGTAAGATATCGTTCCCACGAGGATTGATTCTAATTAAATTTGTTATTTTTCAGCAACAATAAACTAAATATGGGGGGTTTTGTTGAATGATTAATTAAACTGAATACGAAGGCAAATAAAGAATAACACAACACAATATTAAATGAATTGAAAATTCAATGAGAGACACTTGGTTAAGGGTTCTTTCTCTGCCACAAGATATGAATTTGTGAATTAACATAGAATTGTAATCCAATTACAACATTGAAGTTATCAACCGTATATAACAACAAGCTCTGTTATCCCAATCTTTCCTTACTTTGTTGTTAAATAAAACAAGCTCTTTATTTAATCTCTATCCATTAAACAACCTAGAACAAGCTCTCTAAGTTTAATTCAATAGAAGCATTACGATGAGAAAGATAGGTTGATCTAAGCAATAATCACACAAGTTCGGATTATTTAACCTAGGTTGTATTTTCCAATTGCAATCTCTGATCACAATTTTGCTACTAATGATTAGAAATTCAAGACAATTACGGATCAAGATTTCTAGTCTAGCAATAGACAACAACCAGATTATATTCAGTTGGCCATTCAAATACAATCAGCAAGCAATCATAAGCATTAGATATGGGAAAATACAAGCAACTTCAATTAGAGAATTGGATAACAATTCCTTACACAATCAACTTACAAAAACCATATCAGGGGCTTTGAAATCACCCTCAACCAATTCAGATTTAGTTACACATGTTTAAGAACGTGGTAAATACAATACAACATGGAGACATTCCAGAAAATGAAAGGGAAGGGAAAACTTAGCAAATTTGATGTAATTCTCTTTGGATTGTAGTTCTTCCTCTTTCCAAGCTTCCTTTCTCCTTCAAGAACTCCAAGAGATGAAAGAATTCCAGAGCTGCAGCCTCCACCACGTTCTCCCCTCTTCAAGTTATGAAAATAAAACCCTAAAATGTGTTTAAATACTCTGCTACAGTACTTGCTACAGTGCCCGTATTATACATGCTACAGTGATTGTGGAATTACATTTCTATACTTCTCACACTGTTTTGATTACAACTTTGGTACACTGAATGGATTTATAAACCGTAAATTTCTCCAAAAATAGACTTCGAGAGCTTTCCAACGGTATATAATATGTCATCGGGTTCATTGTATATCAATACAATTAAATCCGAGAAGATGGTTGACTAGCAGAGGTGAAAATGAAGGGTTTTACTCCATTTTTGTGCAAGTTGCTCCAAAACTCCTACAAACATCAAAACCACACAAAAACATAAAAATACCACGGAATATAGCAAAGAAACATGGACGAATTGATATAAAAGTAATACATAAAGAGACACCTATCAACTTCCCCCACACTTAGACTTTGCTAGTCCTCGAGCAACTAAAATGATACGAAACAAAACTAAACCGAAACAGAATCAGAGAAAAATTAAAACACACCAATGCTTCAACTTGCAAATAGGCCTCAAAGATTGTACTTAATTATAACCCAAGGAATACTTCAAAATAATGCACTTGATCAAGAATTTTATCTCAAAAATTAGTTTCGCTTCACTTCAATTCCTCAAGTGTGTGTGTGTAGAGCCATTCTCACCTAATCACTTGTAACCCGGATGAGTTTATGCATAAAATGAATCATATTTAATATTGAAGATGTGTGTATAAATGAACTCCATAGGCCTGCTTTTCAAGTCACTCTCCACTAATGTAGACATGCACAACACCAAGGATCAAGTAGGACTTTATTAAGCTTGTAACGTTTGGCTTGGGTGAAGGTATGATAAAGGATAATAATTAGGCTCAAATCACCCACAAACACATAAAATCATTCAATATTATGTGGAGCTCAAGCCCATGACATAAAAAAATTCATTCTTATTCATCAAATGACTCTCCCAAACTTATTCAAAACACTCGAACTCTCTTTTTTTTTTCTTTTTTTCCTTTTTTCTTTTTTTTCTTCTTTTTTTTTTGTAGAAAGCAAAAGAAACTACACCCTCACACTTTGTTGTTTCATTCTTTTTAAGAACGCCCAAGAGTATAGAACTCTTTTTTTTCTTTTTTTTTTTTTTTTTTTAACTGCAATTCCACTCCCCCACACTTAAACAATACATTGTCCTCAATGTTTAAGTACGTGGAAGATAAGTATAGATTTTTTTCTCTTTTTTTTTTTTTTACAAACATAATAAAACTCACTTGCATTGCTCATGGCACAATCCAACCTCCTCTAACTTCCCAAAACCAGAACATAGCTCAAAATGTAATTGCGAATGATTTACATGCTCATAGGTAAGGGATAAACTGTTTGGAACAAATTCAATTAAGGTTAGGAAATCTTTTAGTGAGTTAACAAAGAAAAAGGTTTACAGAGGCTCAAAGGGGTAACTAGGGATCAATTTTAATCAAGGTTGGCTCTTAAGGCTCAAACGGTCCAAAGATGGCATAAATCATTTCCCTAATATTGCACAGTCTAGGATTTCGCCTCGAGTGACCATCAAACAAGTTCTAGAATTCATTGAAATCTGAAGAAACATTTAAATTACATAAACTTTCTCTAAGTGAACAAATAACTCAGTGATAATAGCTCAGTGCTCAATGTTGCGCAAGGAATCAAAAGCAAAGCGAAAACCAATAAACATTTCAAGCACACAGATCCATGCATCATTTATCATTTTCCAAGAGTTATTCTTAATTCAATCATTATCTTATCATCGACCCACAAAATGCAAGAAAAGAGGTACGTGGCGTTGTTACACCTGAGTCAAGATTGTATATTTCAACAATCCTTAGGACCAGTAGCCCTCAGACTTAAGGTTTCCAGCCTATATACCTTTATTATGAAAGAACAAAACAAGATACAAGACACTTCAAACAACATGAAATAAACAAACTACAGATTTATGTCAAGAGAATGCGTTTCAAGGGTTAAAGAAAACCCCATATTCTGCCATTCTCAACTTTTTTCCACAAATTTTTTTTTAATCGAAACTGATAAAGACAAAAAAAACACATAATTACATAAAACTAAACTGACTCATAAAATAACAAAGTTCAACAAGTCAGCAAACAAAAACAAGTTAGTTAGAATGGGTCTAAAAAGTTTAGAAGTTAGCCTCCTTATTCAGCCATTATGGATTGAAGAGATCCAGAATGCGTTTCAAGAGAACTTGAACTTTTTAAGCCACCACTCTAAAAACCGAGATTAGAAAATATTACCTGGGACGAAAGAAATAACCTGAAAAAGCTCAAAAGAAACGACATGAAAAATCTCAAATAAACACACTAAAAAGAAAGCAAACAAAAACGAAGCAAACCAGCAAATAGAGAGTACAGATGGAGTGTTAAATCCAGTTTACGCCTCTTATTGCCTTCTCCAAACCAATCAATCCGAGCTGTTGTTGGATCAGGCGAATAGACGAATTCTTGTAGTTTGTCAATTAACTCCCCTGCCGTTGAAGCTGTAACAAGGATTTGCCTCGCTGATGGTGAGATGAAATTTTTTTCTACAGCTTGATCAAGAAAAGACAACAAACCATCAAAAAAGTTATTGACATTTAACAAACCAATGGGTTTTTTATGGAAGTTTAGCTGTGCCCAAGAGGTGATTTGAAATATCTCCTCTAATGTGCCATAACCACCGGGTAAAGCTATAAATGCATCGGACTTAAAAATCATATGTGCAATACGCTCATGCATGCTAGAGACTTGTAACTCTTCCCCGATTGTGTTGCCTACGATATCTCGCACAGCTAATGGTTTAGGGATAATGCCGAGAACTTTACTTCCTCCCAAGGATGCAGATGTTGACACACACCCCATTAACCCAAGACTACCCCCTCCATAAATCAAATTAATACCCCTCGCAACTAATGTCCTACCAAGATCAAGAGCTGCTATGGTAAACTCTCCATCTTTACCAAATTGCGATACGCAAAATACGCATATATTGCGGAATCGCCTAAATGGTGTTTTCTCCATTTCTACAAGTGCTCTAATCTTGTGTAAGACACGTTAGATATTATGCTTTTCAATTGCAAGACAGGTTATGGAATGACATATGAAAATATGCAGAATGTATATATACACCCATAAAACTCTCAAATTTTGACACATGGGACATACTTTCGGTGG
>SNVD02009831.1:0-42027 GCA_013180625.2 Boswellia sacra
AGGGGCCCGTCGCGCAGGGCCTCCTTCCATCTGCGCGCCGCCACGGGCCGGGGATTCAGGTCGAGCCGGATGTTGCCCCAGAGGTGGAAGGGCGTCCGGTGGGCCTGGAGGGGGCAGCGCATGTTGAGCTTGTCGAGGAGGTCGCCGTGGTCGCGGGCGCTCTTGAGTTCGGCGTTGCGGCGGAGGCGCCAGTCGGCGATGTTGAAGATGCCCGCATGGCCGATGAAGCGGAGCGTGTCGAGCGGCGAGCCGCCCGCGCAGCCCATCACGTGGGGCGTGAACTTTTGCGCACAGTTGAGGACATAGTCCTTGCTGAACTTGCGCCTGCTCACGGGCTCGTGGGGGCCGCGCTCGGTGCACTTGTAGAACTCGGCGAGCGCCGTGGTGGCCATCACGTAGCACTTGCCGCAGTTGGTGCCCTGGTCGTAGACCTCGTGGAAGCACTCGTGGCGCGACCAGTCGAGCTGCTCGTCGGGCTCGAGCTGAGGCGGCACATAGGAGCTGGCGTCGTAGGCGCTGTCGGCCGGCTCCTCCTGGCTCGAGCTGAGCTGGCCCGGCCAGGGCAGCTGGTCGCCGGCCGCCTCCGACTGGCCGCCCGACTGCGACTGCCACTCGAGTCCGTAGCCGTCCAGCTCGTGCAGCAGCTCCCTCGAGTAGTCGCGGTCGCCCTGCGACGTCTGGCGCCGGTACAGCTCGTCCAGGAACTGTTTCGCCTGGTGCTCGTTCAGCACTGCGGCCTCGTTCAGCTCCACGCCCTCGCTCGCCGACGACTGCGTTTCCAGCTCGGGCATGAAGCCGGCCTTATTCACCCGGTCGAGCTGGCGCTGGCGCGCCAACAGCTGGCCTCTGTAGGCGTGGGCCGCCGCCGCCCCCGCCGAGTCGTTGGCCGGCAGCGAGTGCAGAAGCTCGATGGGCGGGGCGGGCATGAACATGAGCCTGAACTCGTCGCGCGACCGGTCGCTCAGCTTGTTCACTTCCTCCAGGTAGGGCTTGCGCTGGAGTCGGTAGTCGACGCGCGCGCGCAGCACAGAGATGCACTTTTGCACGAACAACGAGCGCCGCACGAAGGCCTCGCCGCTCGAGTAGTGCCGCTTGAACTTCCGGGTGAAGGTGTCGAAGTCGAAGTAGCGCGGCAACGAGCGCACCTTCAGCCAGAGCGAGTTGAACAGCCCGCTCGACTGGTCGCGCTCGTCGTCCTGGGCGGAGCTCTTGAGGCCCAGTCGGCGACGCTTGGGCGCCGGCGGCGCCAGATTCTTGTTATTGTCCTGGTGAGCGTCGAGGAGGTGGTTGTTGTGGTTGTTGTGTTTGTCGTTGTCGAAGTGAGTGCGAGCGATGTTCTCAGTGGCCCGCAGCTCGACGGCCGGCTGGTCGCCCGGCTCGGCGTTCAAGTCCAGGCCAGTCATGGCCTCACTGAGCGTCGCCCGCTGACCGGCTCCCAGCTGACCGAGCGGCTCGTCCACAGGCGCGGGCTCGTTGAGGTCGAACCCGAAGGCGGCGCAGGGGTCGCACGTCGTCAGCGCCAGCGCCAACACCAGCGCCGCGACGACCGCTCGTCTGGTGGCGCTGATTGTCGTCATGTTGCTCGTCATCATCGTCACTGACCGGTGGCGGTGGTTGGAATGCGCCCTGGTGAGGCCAACGAGTTGTCGGTTTGCCACTCGACGTCCATCGGGTGGGCGCGCGCGCACTTGTGCACGTCGTCGGCGTGTGCGGGCCCGGCGCTGGCCGTCGCCTCGTCGGATGCGGGCGCGCCTTCGCCCTCGAGCGGCTCGACGCGAGCCTTCGAGTGGCGAGAGCGGCCGCCTGGCAGATGGGCCGAGCCCAGAAGGCTTAGGCTGAGCCCAGGCCGGTGCTAAAAATAGCTGCGCGCGCACAGGCGCCAGAGTGGAAAGGCGCGCACCTGTTGTGTGCAGCAGAGGCAAGAAAAGGGGCCCGCACAAAGTCTGCGGCCGCGCGGCTAATATTAACGCTCGGATGGCGCAATGCTCGCGCCCCGGGGAACTCGTTATCCCGCCGCCGACGAGGGCGAGCACGCGACGGTCACATCACTCGGCCTAATTAAGAGGCAGGTGACATCAGAGTGGCGCCCACGCCTCCGAGCCGACGGGGCGTGGGCGCGGTCGCCGGTCTTGAGGCGCCCGTGGCAGTGGAGAGGCCAAAATTATTCACACTGAATGGCGGCCAGACGAGACTTTTGATCGGCGGCCAGGCGCTGGCGAGCTCATTAGTATGCAAATTGGCACCCCGGCGCTCGCGAGTTTGCGTCCGCGTTGGCGTTGGCGTCGGCGTTCGTCTTGGCGCCAGAAGGCGCCGCCGACGTGCGAGCCTCACACGCAAATTGGTGTTTATGAGTGCGCAAGTCGATCTCCTGGCCGGCCTCTGGCGATCGGTCGACGTCGCCGAGCTGGTGCTCAGTCTCGCAAGGCGACGGCGGCTGCGAGCGGCAGCTGGTGGCGCGCTGCGCCTGCGTCGCCCCGTCGACAGGGCCGCGAGCGCGCTGGCCGGCGAGCGACTCAATTTGTAAGCCGACTCTTTGCCTTCTTCGCTGGCGACGGCGGCGGCGGTGGCGGCGGCGGATAATTTCCGCGCGTGCCACCGCCACCGGCGAGCCGCGAGCGCCGCGTTGATTTGTAAACAAACACTTACGCCTGACGCGCGGCCGTCGCCGTGGAGTCAAGAATGCGGGCAGTCAATTAAAAATTGCTCGCCGCGCAGGCCGCCCACTTGCAGCTGGCGCGCGCTTCCGGCGGGCGCCTCGCGAGAATCGATTATCGGCCGAGCGCGCGGTGCTGTTATGCAAAGAGCGGCCGCAGCTCGTGCGTGAGTGTGCACGCTCGCGTCTTAGCCGCCGGGCGCGGACACAATGGAGGCGCTCGAGTGGCTCCATTGCGCGCCCGCCGCAGTGCACAACTTGCGCTCGGCTTCAGTGTCGGCCGCCGACACGGCCCTTTGTGTGCAGCCGCCCCGCTCGGCTCGAGTGGACGTCGGCCGGCGGGCGATGCGCACGAAAATGGCCGCTCGAGGGCGCGCAAAACGCCCGGCCAGGCCCAGGCGAGGCGCGCGCTAATGATTATCACGGATGCGAATTTTTGACAAATCAAATAAATCATCTTGGCGATTATCTTGCCAATGCCAACAATTAAGCGCGCCGCCCGCTCATCTTGTGCGCTCTGATTCGCACTCGCGCCCGCACTCGCTCGCGCTTTGTGTTGTTGCGGCCCGGCGGCGCTCTGTTCTCGCCGCGCGCGACTTGTTCTCACACGAGCGCTCTCGCATCATTCCCTTCGGCCCATTCAATTGCGCGCCGCCCGGCGAGATGCGAACGGGCGCCCGAGACGCCGCCGACACGCCGACACGACCGGCCTGCGAGTGCGACTCTCGGGCCGCCGCGGGCGATCGGCTGGTATCTCAGCCAGTTCAGCACCGCCGATGAGGGCGGGCGGACCCAGAGTGCGGGCCGTCGTCGAGCGTCGCCTCCTGCTCGCCAGTCGCTCGCCACGAAAGAGTTGGCGCCCAGTCAGTCAAGAGGCGGCCCAATTCCATCCATTTGGGCTAATTGCTTTGCGCGGCGCCCCTCGCGCCGGTGTGTTGTTTTTAATCAAATTTCCACTCAGCCCGAGCTCGTCGTGTGCGCGAGTCGCGAGTGGCGAGCCGCCGGCGTCGTCGCGACCACAATGGCCGGCCGACAAATGGAACAAATGATACATTTTGTCGAGCTCTCGAGCGTTGCGTCGACGTGCGGCCGCCTCCTTGTTGCGTCTCGAGTGCTCGCGGCGAACAAACAAAAGACGCCCGGCCTGAGTTGCGATTTGCAATTAGGCAGAGCAGAGCAGAGCTGAGCAGAGCAGAGCAGAGCAGAGCGCTTCCCAGAAGGCGAGCGCGGGAGGGGGCGCGCGCGCGGCCGAGGGTAACAACTCACTTAAGCAAATGAACAGAGAGAAAGAGCCCGGCCGAGTCGGTCGGTGGCCAGCGTGGGCGGGGCGCGCTCGAGATTCCTCAAATGTGTGGCCGCTCGGCGCGGCCCGACCAGTGTGTCCGGCCGCTAGCTCGACTCTACTTGAGCGAGGGGGACTAGCGTCGAGCGGCAATGCCTCAGCCGGGCCAGGCAAATGTTTACAAATGCCCACGTTGCGATATCATTTGCGCGCGACTGCGAGCGCGCAGCTCAGAGCGCTCAATCGGCCCTGTGCGACGCATTCATTAGATCATGAGGGCGCTCTCGTGGACGCGTCCTTCTCGTTATCTGGCACCAAATCTGGCCGACAATTGTTCGCCGCCGTCGCCGCCGTCGCCTCGAGCTCTCGAACTACGTCGCCAGCGCGCACAGTCCAGTGATCTTGGCCTCGCTCGCCTGCCCGCGCATGCACATGGCGCCCGCGGGGGCGGCGCGCTCGTCGGGCACGAGATATGACGCAAGCAGCGCGACTAGCTCGAGATGATTGAGCGACGGGCGGCCGCGTCTGGGGAACAATCAACACCAATTTGCGCGCGACTGGCCGGCGCCCGCATGAGGCCGGTCGCGCGGTCAGAGCGCGCCGAGACTGTGCGCGTCTGTGTGTGCGTCTCTTATCTGATGCGGGCCGCTTACCTGCGTCACGCGCGGAGAGCCACCAAATTAGTGAGATCTGTTCGTCGCGCCCGACGACGACGAC
Source organism: Boswellia sacra (assembly GCA_013180625.2). Lineage (NCBI taxonomy): Eukaryota > Viridiplantae > Streptophyta > Magnoliopsida > Sapindales > Burseraceae > Boswellia > Boswellia sacra. Next base: position 4,653 of record SNVD02009831.1, read on the forward strand.
GACGACGACGACAACAACAATGCTCAAACACATCAACAACAACACCGAAAGCGACCACATGGCGGTGGAGTTCGCGCCGGCGTCCACATGGCTCGCGCTCGCCTCTGTGTGGCAGTCGGCCGGCGAGCGAGCCGAGAGATTGAATCCGGCGCCGAGTTGTCGGCAACAAGTGTGCGCTCTCATGCGCGGCCCCTAATTGAGTCCGGCCACTCGGCGCCGCGCTCGAGTTTGTTCGCGCGCCTCTCACACTCGCGCCGCACTCTCGGCCTGTCCTCTCATCAGCCGCCGCCACCACCGCCGAGTGCAACAACAACAACACCAACAACAACAACAACAACGACAACGACGTGCGCTCAATGAGTGGCCAGCTCGCACTGGCCATCATTATCTCAGTCATCATCATTATTAAATTGAGATTTCGCGCTCAGATACCCATTGTGTGTGTGTGTGTGTGCGCGCGGCCGTTGTGCACACGCGTCCGGTGCGGCGCACTCTCGGCCGGCCCAGTTCAACCTCGACGTCTTGTGCGACTTGGATTCCCATTGGGCTCGAGTCGGGCGGCCGACCGACGACCACGACGATGACGACCACGACCCACGACCACGATAAGCATCGCGCGCCATTGGCCAACTTGTTGTTGCTGTCGCCGGGCTGTTGCGATCCACGAGAGCAATAGCATTGCTCTCGCGCGCCCTCGGCCGCTCGGGCGCGTTGGGTGCGAGCACAATTAGTCGACACGCCACACGAGAGCGAGCGCAGGAAATTCTTAATTGAGGCTTTGAGTGCGGCGGTGACGCCGACACGGGCGCCGCGCTCAAGGTGGCCATTGTTTGTGCGGCTCGATGTGCGCGCGCTCGCATTGTTGCGCCCGCTCGCCTCGGCTGCATATTAATAATCGGCCGGGCATGCAGATTAATCTAGCGGCCACCTGTACGAGCGTATGAGAGTGTGCGAGTGTGCGAGTGTGCGTGTGTGTGCGTGTGTGTGCGTGTGTGTGCGCGCCTATGCGAGCGCCGGCGCACGCGGGCGCAAATGAGCACAGGTGAGCGCATAATTGGAAGGAAGTGCGCTGGCTTGGCCCGCCGGCCGGGCGCCCGAGTGAGCGCGAATTATGGCGCTACTGGGCGTGCGGACGCTCTCAGTGCGCTGGCCTCGAGCTGGCCGACTCAGTCGAGCCGGCCGTCGGCTTCACAGTCGGCCGAGCTGTCAGCGCGCAATATGTCGCCGACATCCGGCCGCCAAGCGAGCGGCTGCGCGAGGCGTTGCGCAACGAGGCGCGGCCGACGCTTTGTCTCGGTGCTCGAGGCCGCCGGACGAGCGGAAGTGCGCGCCGGATGCACTCGAAGTGGGCGCACGAGGGGCGGCCGAACGAGCGCAAGAGATTACTTTGTGACAGCGGCGAGGGTGCGCGTGTCGCCGTCTGGCGGCGGCGGCGACGGCGGCGGCGCCGTGTGCGTGCTCTATGGCGCTCGCGTGCCGCCGCCTACGCGAGCGTGGCCGTGCACTCGAGGGCGAGCCGGCCAGAGGGCGCGCGCCTTGAGCCGGCCTAATGATTGCGCAGTGCAGCGCCGGCGCATTCAGATAATTGGTCACGGGCGCCGGCCTGATTGTCTCAGTGTATTGACATAACTGAGGCGCGCGCGACCTCGAGCAGCTGCAACGCGCCTGGCGCCCACGACATTGATTGCGCGTCGAAGCGATCGGCCACTTCCAGCTCGAGTCGCACACACGAACGCCGCATCAGCGCACAGCTGAGCTAGCTCGCCGCCAGCGCTCGCGGCCGCACTCAAAGGGCCAACAGGCGGACGCCTCGCCCGCGTCTCCGCCAAGCGATGATTTATGGCCGACAGGCGGGGCAGATGCGCCCGCGCACGACACGAGCTGGGCGCGGGCACGTTACGCAACTGCGTGCGCGCGGCCATGTCGGCGCCACGCTAATTGCAAGTGCAAATCGAGTTATCTTCATCGGGCCGGCCGGCCGGCCGGCTGCGTCGAGCGAAACAATCCGGCTGATTGGCCCGCACGACCTCGAGCGGCGGCGGCGGCGGCGGTGAGTTACTCTCGCGGCCGGAAAACTTTGTTGCGAGACTCTGGCGGCGCGTGCGAGCGAGCGAGCGACGCCGGCCAGGTGAGCGTCAGGTGGACTCGGCGGCGCTCGTGTGAGCGGCGCGGCAGCGAATTGTTGCGTGCGCGCGCTCGAGAATAATTGTGGCCGGCGGGCGTGGATTTGCATTCCGGCGGCGCTCTCACGACGCGCGCCCGCCGACGGACAACGACGAGCGCGCCGACCACGACGTCCACGTCCACGGCCGCTCGATCGGCGGCGGCGGCCGGCGCTCGCTCGGCCGGCCGGACGCGCGCGCGACAGATCGACGTCGAGACAAAGACGTGCGCGCCCGCCAGCGGCTCGCAGTCTCACGATACAAATTAGTCGCGCCGGCGGCGTGGACAAAGCGCGAAATTGGCCCTCCGAGTCACCTGGCGGGCGCGCAATGAGCGCGCCGAGCGGCCGGCCGACCGGCCGACCGAGTGAGCGAGCGGCCAAATGAGAAAGAGACCGAGAGATTCAATTTGCAAGTGCGCCAGGTGTGTCGCCAGCTGAGTGTCGGCGGCGGCGGCGGCGATGGTGGCGGCGCGTCGGCGCCTGTGGCCAGGTGTAGGCGCGCAACGCGACGACAGCGCGTCGTAATGACGACAGTAATTAGTATCCGCTCGCTGACTGGCTGGCTGGCTGGCTCGCCGGCCGACTGAGTGAGGGGCAAAGAGGGCGCCGCCAAAGAGTGGCCACTTTGTCTCGGCGGTGGCGCCGTCTCGCCGGCCACTGCCATCGTCGCGTCCGGCCGGCCAGACGGAGGCGCGCGCGATCGTTGAACTGGCCAACTGAACGGTGAGTCTGGCCGCAGACAGCGACGCCAACTAAGTCGTCGCGCACAACAGAGTCGCGCGCACGCAATTACTCGCCGCGGCGAGCACTCTGCGCTGTGTCTTACCCGCACCTGGACCTGTTCGACACGCCGCCGACGTGAACGTGAGCGCTGACTTGAGCGTAAATGCGGAGCCCGACGCCTGGCAAAGGCCACGGCGCCGGCGGCCAGGAAGTGGCCGTGAGACGAGCCCATTGTTGCGGCGGCCCGCGCTCGAGCGTGTGAGTCGGTCAATCAGCGGCCAGTCGGTGTCGTGGCTACCGGCCAACACCGCATGCGCTCGGGCGGCCGCTCTCGTTGTTGTTGTTGTTGCTGAGTGTTGTTGTTGTTGTTGTTGTTGTGTTGTTGTTGTTGTTGTTTGTTGTTGTTGGTGTTGTGTTGTTGTTGGCGGCGGCGGCGGCGGCGGCGGCTTATCAAGTGGGCGCCTGTGCGTCGCCGAAAGTGGCGCGCAATTCAATTTGATTGGCCGAAATCGAGCCCGGCCTTGCGGATCAAAGAGCAAGGCGATGGCGCTGATTTGAATCGCCCCGGCCGTGGCCATTCTATTCAGTGGCCAAACGCTCTCGCGTGTCGACGACGTTGGCTGCGGGCGGCGCTCGCAGCTTGACGGCCAGACGACTGCCAGACGGATGGGCGGCCCGCACGCTCTCCGGCCGACTGTGAGCGCTCTTGATGCGCGCCTGCGATTCTCGATGGCCGGCGCTCGAGACGGTTGAGTCGGTGGAGTTGTGCCCCTGGCAGCGACTCAAGCGGCCAGACACACGCGAGCCGAGCGCAACTTTCGGATGAGCGGCCGCATTTCACCTGGCGACCGGCGGCGGCCGGCCGATTGTGAGCGCCAGAGAGCGCGCTCAAAAGTTGGCGAGTTATTATGTAATTCATCGCGCTCCTCTGCCCATCGGGCGGCTGCTTTGCATGGCCTCGCCGGTGATCAGATCTCGGCGCGCGCGCGCTCGCGTCCAGGACGAGCCGGCTAATTCATCAATGCAAATGTTGCCGTCGTGGTCGTCGCCGTGATCGTGGCGGTCGTGGTCGTCGCCACATCAGCGCGGCCGCCCTTATCTAATCTGCGCCGAGTGCAGGCCGGCCCGCGCCGCCGCCGCCGCCGCTGCCGCCGCCGCCGCTCGAGCGGATCAATCGCGCTGTCCGTCTGGCCACCGGCGCGGCCCCAGACCGCAAGTCGTAAGCCAATGGACAGCCGGCGACCTGTTGATCGGGCGCCGATGGGCCGTAATGATAATCATAATCAAGCGCCACTGTCGTCGGCTTCCTCTCGAGCGCGGCCGGCCCGACTTGGGCGGCGGATTTGCGAGTTGTGCGCGCGGTGGCGCAGAGCATATTCATATTGTCGGCCATTGTGTGCCCGTGGCCGAGTCTGGACGTCTGTGTCGTGCGCTCGGGCCGCCTGCTCACTGGCAGCCAGTAATTTGCGCTAAATAAAAGCGCCTACTCTCGCGCGCTCGGAAGAGTGAAACAGCGCCGGCCAATTGCAAGTTGCGCGCCGCCAATGGCTGCAAATTGCCGGTCAACGACGGCGACGACGACGACGACGACGACTAACGAAAAGCAAGAGCGAGACCGAGACAGCGCTGAGGTGAAGGCGGCGCAATATTGTTTTCCGCGCGCATTGTGAGCTCGTGTGTGTGTGTGTGTGAGAAATTGCGCTCACCTTGAGCGCACTCAGCGCGCCACTGAGTGCCCCTGAACTCTGGGCTGTGGTATCTATTGGATTTGGGCGAGAGGCGAGGCGCGAGAAGTTCACGTGCCGCTCATCCAGCGCCACTCTCGACTCGCCGCTCCACTGCGCCAATCTGCAATATGCCACCACCGACTCGATTCGACTTCACGCGACTCGAGGGCGGCGGCGGCGGCGGCGGCGGCGCAATTATTATTCAAAGGCCGACTGGCCGGCGGGCCCGACGCCAGACTGCCGGGCGAATTGTTTCAAGCGATCAAGAGTTGAATGATTGATCATCATTTCGGCTCAATGAGTCGGCGCCCCGCCACTCGAGTCGACTCGAGTGGCGTCTCGCTCGAGTCGGCGCGGCGCAGGCCTGGCGCTCGTGCGGCCGGCGCGCTCGGGATCGCACACGACGAGCTGCGAGCGGCCAGTGGCGAGCGGCGGGCCAACGGAGAAATCTGATCGCCGGCCGAGTTGCGCAACACTGGCGCCCGGCGAGTTGTCGTGGCCGCCGAGCGCGCCGCCCGCGCTCTGGCCGCCGCCACTGGAACACAATCGACACGGCCGCGACCTCGCTAATCTGGCGCGCGCACTCGGCGGCCGCCGTCTGGATGTGGACGTGGACATGGGCGAGGAGATGCGCGCGCTCCAACTGGATCGGCTCGAGCGGTGGGCCGCGCCAGAGGGCAGGCCAATTTAGCGCTCCCGGCCGGCCAACTTGTTGACCCGGCGCCGGATTGATATTCAATTTGGCCGCCATCTTAAGCGCGCTCACTGGCGCCGCCGTGGCCGCCGCCGCCGCCGCGTCCGATCGATCGAGACGCGCTCGACAACGAGCGAGCACATCGGAGACGAAGAGCGCGAACGTGGCCGCTCGAGTCGAGTGCGGCGGCGGGCGGCACGCACCTGCAGCCGCGAACTCGAGCAGTGGCGCGGAATGCGAGCGAGCGAGCGGCCGGGCGACGAGGAAGAAGTGGAGGAAAAAGTCGAGTCGGAGGCAGAGGAAGCGGCCGGCTAGACGCAGTGGCCAGACGGCCGGCTTAGTGCGGCCCTAGTAATCTGGCCGTCGACGCGGCCGATTTGTTTCCATCTCGCGAGCGCCTCGCCGCCAAGACCATTTCGCGTCCGCACGATCGCAATAAATCAAGCGGCCGGCCGTGCGGGCGGCTGGCTCGGGCGCCCGCCACTCGGCGACTCTCGGCGAGAAGTGCGCCAAGAGTCGCCGAGTTTCGAGCGGAGAACAATGAGCGAGAGCGACGCTGGCAAGGCCGACCGAGCGGCGCTCAGCTCACTGCTCCACTGATTCACTTGGTCGCGCTCGCTCGCTCGCTCGCTCGCACCAAAGTGGCGATCGCTCGAGCTGGCCGGACTTGAGTCCATCTGGAGGCGCACACAAACATTGTTACCTTGAGTGTGTTTGTGTGTTAGGGCGCGCGCGTCGCTCGGCCGCCTAATGCGCGACTCGTGCGCGCATTCGGCAATAACAGTAATAGTGGCGCCGGTAATAATAATAGTAATAATAATAATCGTAATCGCTCGCGAGGAGGGCCAGAGGTGCGCGGTCTAAGTGAGCGGAGCCAATGAATGTGAACGCGCGGCTGGGGCGATGTTCGCGCGGTTGTCGAGAACAATGCAAAACGAGGCGGATAAATGTGGCACACTCGAGCGGCGCGTCACGAGCACGACCAGCCGGCGCGCGTCAATGACGAGGAAGAGCGAGTCTCGTGAGCGAGTTTATGCAGATGAGCCGCCCGATAAGCCGCCGGATGTTCGCCCACTGTCACACTGGCCCGACTCCTCCGCGCGCGGCCACTCGACGCTCGGCGCCACCTGTGCGAGACCACACACCTGGTCGGCGCCGTCGGCCAACCTCAAGGAGCGGCGGCGGCGGCGGCACTCTCAAACAGAATCCCCACGACGGTGCCGGATCTTGGAAAATGGCGGCGCGCGCCAGTGAGCCACGAGGCGGCCGCTGTTTGTTTGTTTCTTCGGGCCGCTCGTGGCGCCGATCACCTGTGCGCACTCGGCTGGCCCAGGTGAGCGCAACAAGTGCGCGCTCGCGGATTATCGGCCCTCCTGAAGGTCCCGTCAGGCCGGCCGTCGAGTGGAGTGTGCGAGTTGGCGGCCAACTCACATACACTCACATACACTCAAATACACTCACTCACTCACTCACACGCGCGCGCCGACTGCCAGCTCACCTGTCCGCCACGCCCCGGCCGCCTGAGTGGTCAGCGCTCGCAGCATTGCGCCTCGATCGGCCGAGCGGCGCTCGCAAGGCGCACGCCAAACGGAAGCGGCAAAGATATGGACTTGAGCGCGGCCGCGGTGGTGATTGTTGTTTTTGTGGCGGTAGTTTGGGCTGTCGTTATGCAAAAGTGAGCGCCTGAAGCCAACTGCCACTTTGTTGGATTAGATTAGTTGGCTGACGAGCGGGCGAGCGCTCACTTGTTTGCTCAGCGCCGCCGCGCCAACAACAACACACAACAACTACAACCACAACGAGCGCCTGAGTTAATAATGAGTTCGAGCGGGCGGCCAGTCGCTCGCTCGTGGGCGTTTCAGAGATGCCAATCAAAATCAATTGGGCGTCTGCGAGCGGCCGAGTCGGGCCTCTCGCGGCTTTGCGCTCGGTGGGCTCGACTCGCCAGCGACACCTGGCGTCGGAGTGGCGCGACCGGCCGATGGAATCTTGGCAAGTGCGACCGATCCACGTCACTTGGACCGAGCGTTCCCTTGGTCCAGATCGACACTCACTCAGCTCGGCCTCGCCCATCTTGTTCACTATCAATTAGCCGCGGCCGCGCAGGCCGTGCTCAGCTCGCAGATTCAGCGGCTGGGCGCGCGAGGCGAGCCAACAGCCGAGCCAGCGGTCCCTAATCACGTGCGCGCCGACTCGCGTGGTCGGGCTGAGCTCGGCATCCGGACCGGCGCTGACTTGTGCTTCATAATTGCGCGCGCGTATTTCATAATTGTCAGGCGGAATCGTCGCGATCGGCAGTGTGCGGGCGGCGCTCGAGACGTCGCTCGAGACGTCGCTCGCCTCGGCCTCGGCCTGTCGCCCTGTTTGTTATCGCGCGTCCGCATCGTAAACCTGCCCGCGCTTCACAATTAGCCGACGTCGTCGAGGTCGACGATGACGATGACGACGACGACCACGACAAGCCAAGAGCGAGACAGAGAGAGCGAGAGAGAGAAAGCTCCGCTCGAGTATGGCGAGAGTGCAAAGGCATGCGCCAAGTCGGCGCCAAGCTAGAGAGATTGGGGGAGTTTTATCGAGGCGCCGTTGTCTGCGCGACGCATAACTTGGCTGGCGCGACGGGGCGAGCGCCAGGTGAGCGGCCACCCAGAGCTCGAGTGTTGGCTTCAGCAAGTGAGCGGTAGACAGCGAAAGACAGGCGGCGAGGAAGAAAGAGAGAGAAAGAGAGAAAATCGGCGCGCACATAAGAGTGGAAACTGGCAAACTCGCTCCGCTTCGCCCCCGCAAAACGAACTGCACGAGCGACGCCAAACTCACGCGCACTCGCCCACAAGCGAGCGAACACATCGAGCGCCAACACGCGAACACGCCAACACTGGCACACAAACTCGCACACACTCCCACTAACCCAAACACACAAACCGCAACCTCGCCCGCCGCCTTGACATCCTCGCCGACGCAAACACTCGACCCGCCGGCGCCGCTTTCACTACCGGAAATTGGCCACCTGGTGGACACGCGCGCCCACTCGACCCGCCCACGCATACTCGCTCGAACGGTGGCGCGACCGACACGCCGAAAAAATCATGAAACTTGTGCAGGTAAGTGACAGTCTGTGTTAGCGAGCGAGCGAGCGAACGGGCCTGTGGTCGCCCCTGGCGCCACTTTATTGAGTCGCAACGCTCGCCAACTGGCGTTGCAAACACTTGTTTGCACCGCTCCGCCCCCGGAGCGGCGCGTCACCTGTTGTGGCGCGCACAACGGGCGGCTTCTGGTGTTTGATCTCGCGAGTGCGCCGCCCGCTCACAGCCGCGCGCACACACACACACAACTCGCAGGTGAGCTCGGGCCACGTCCGCCCGCACCGGTGGCGCAGTGGGCGACGTCGAGGACAACTCAATGGCGCGATCGATTAGAGCCCAGTAATGATCGCGCGGTTGCAAAATTGTGCATTGTTGTCTGGCGCGCGCGCGTTGTGTTTATTTCTGCGATTGTTGTTTCGCGCCGCCGCCGCCGCCACTGCGAGCGCCACTCATTTATCCCCGTCGCCCGCCTCTGCCGTTCGGCTTCTCGGCTTTCGTCGCTCTCGGAGCTCTGGGACTCTTGCCGGCTGCCTTTGAAGTGGCGCCGCTCTCACGTGCGCCCGACGCGCGCAAAAGTAGCGGTGCGTCGCCCACTTGTCATTAGCTTCGAGAGTGGCGCGCGGGCAAGTGTGCGGCGGTCGTAAAAGAAAAATTGGCTTCCAAGTTGGAAATGCCAAATTGAGTGAGCGCCTCTAGAACTGTTTCACTTGCGCACACGCCGATCGGGCTTGCAGCGAGCGGGCGCAAGAACACCGCCGGGCGCCAGATTGCGAGGGCCGGGCGAGCTCGTGCGCGCCAAGCGAGCGCCCGACTCGACTCGACTGCACGAGCGCGCGCCTCGCCGACTCACGCGCCACTCGAGCTCGGCGCGGCGCGCGGGCGGCGCCAGCCCGAGCTCGTCTCGTCGACCTTGAGAGCAGCGACAAAGCGACGCCGAGCTCGAGCGCCTCATCACACGCGCGTCGCCTGGCCACAAGCCCGCGACGGCGCCGACTCGGATGGATTTGCAATGAGCCGGCAGGGACTTACTGCCGGCGCCTGCGCTGCATCTGGCACCGCTCGGCGGCGGCGGCGGCGGCGGCGGCGCCCATTTGTATTTGTTCGCGTACGAGGCGCGGAAGTCGCGAGTCAGCAAGCGCGCAAGCCGCGACTCGGCGAGCCTCTACGCTCAGCTCTCCAGACGACGCCCACACGCTCGATGCGACCGTCTGGAGGCGATGCAGAGGCAATGCAGAGGCGATGCAGAGGCGCTGCGGGCACTCGCGCGGCCTCGGCGGCTTAGTGCCCGCGAAACTGCCACTCGATCGGTTCGGCCGTCGCGAGCGACTTGTCACCTGGCCGCTCGGCCACGCGCCCGCGACCTGCCCGCTAATTGAGTGGGGCGCGCGCGCGAGGCGTCGCCGAGGCAGCGCCGTAATTGAGGATTACGAGCGCCCGGAGGCGACCGAGTTGCAGAGGCTGCGAGCCCACGCCGAGTGGTGTCGAGTTGAGGCGTGGGCGTGGCGCTGGCGATCGGAAGCGCCGATCGGAGCGCAGTCGATGCAAATTTGGCGCGCCCGCGATGAATCATCGCCGCATGAAATTTGATTCGCGCCTCAGTCGCTCGGTCGCTCGTCAAATCGTTGCGCGTCGTTCGGCGCCGAAAACGACGCCAACGACGACGACGACGACGACGACGACGACGACGACGACGGCGACAGCGTCTGTCAAATACCACGGCGGACGCGGGCGAGCGGAAATTATCAGCAAAATTGTTTCGCCGCCCACCAATGCGACCCATAAGCCACACGGGCGTCGCGTGCCGGATTTGCGTGCCATCCGCGCCACAGCGGCCGGCTAATCAATTCATTTGGCGCTCGCGCGACAGTTGCGCACGGCAACCGGCGGCGCCCACTTCCGGCCAGATTAGTGCGCTTGATTGGCGCCGGCGGCGGCGGCGCCAGCAGGTGGAGCTTGTTTGGAATGAGGTTGACGCGCGGGCGAGGCGGAGGCGCAAACGGGTGTGCGAGCGAACAAAAGTGGGCCGACTCGCCGGGCGGCACCTATTTGTCATCGGTGGCGTCGTCGTCGCCGTCGTCGTCGTCGTCGTCGTCGTCCTACTGGTCGGCATGCGGGCGCTCTGCGTTCGTCGACAGGCAAACTTTTGCGCGCGCACTTTTGCCGAGTCTCGACAAATAGACAAGAGCGTACGTCGGGCCGCCTCGAGAACGATCCGCCTCACACGCATCGCGCGCGCATCTTGAACATCTCGAGCGGCTAATCTAATTTCCCATATCGCGCGCGCACAGCCGCCCGCTCTCGGGGCGTGTCCACAGCGACGACTTGTGGTTTTGTGTCTGCGATCGCGGGCGAGCGGCCAGATTATCGTCGATTGCAACGCGCGCCGCTGCATTGCGTCATCGTGTGCGCGACTCGTTTCATCATTTCAATTGGCAAATATTGAACGCCGACTCTCTTCATGGCGACGCCACTACGAAAACGAGTCCGAGTGCTGGCGCTCAGCGAAGGAGACGCGAGCGAACATCCGACTCGAATGCGGGCGGGCGGGCGCGCAATGGACACGACAGCGCTGGCTGTGTGACATTAATAACTTGTGACAGTTTATCATATTGCACGCGCCCGCTCGGCCGCCTCCTCGTCCGGCCGCCGAGATGACAAACAATATCTCTCACTCGTGCGCGGCTCTTCTTGGGCGCCGCACGCGGCCATCGATTGCGTGGCGCTCGTCGCGGCTCGTGGCGGATTGCATTGCATTGCATTGGCTTTCGGGCTCTCGGGCTCTTGGACTGGCGCAGAACAAGGAGCCAAAATTTGGCCACGACCGCGACGAGCGCGCCCGATCAGATCTGGCCGGCCGAGTCGGTCCAGTGGCCACGAGTCGGCTCGAGCGGCCTTTTCATAAAACTCGATTCGCGCCAAAGTCGATCTCGTCTGTTCGAACGCGCTCGCCCGTCGACCGCTGGTCGCGCTCCTCATTCGCGCCTCAAATGAACACCCGCCTCGCCTCGACTCGACTCGCCTCGACTCGCCTCGACTCGCCTCGGGGCACAGATTTGGACGTGCGCGAAATGGGCACACTCTCGCGCCGCCCCGAATTCGGGTCACGAAAGCCGATTGCGTCATCAATTAAAGTGGCCCGACGCCTAATTGATTCGTGTGACGCGCGTCTCTGTGTGTTGGCGACGTTGGCGGCCGTCTCGTTGGCGTGTTCCTTTGTTGTTTTTCCATCCGCGCCGCATGAACACCGAGCGGCGGCCGGGCGCAATTTGGGTAAATGATGCAGCGCGCACTCAATTGGCGCCGCGCCGGCGACAAGGCCGACGCCAAAAATGTAACTCGAGGCTCGCATCCACGTGACCGGTGCGCTGAGTGCGCCCGTAGGCGCACGCGACCAACGGATCGAGTCCCCGCGAGTGGGCGCCTCCAGAGCGCCGGAAGTGCGCCACGAGCACTCGGCTGAGTGCGTGAGCGCACGTGTTGGCGGCTCCAGCTCGCCCACTTTAGTGCACGCTGGCTGTGGCCGGCGATGAGCCCGCACACAGACACAAACTGGCCGAATATTTGCCCTCGACTCTCTGGCGCCGACGCCGACGAGGGCGCTCGTGGTGGCGGCGGCCAGGCCGAGTTGAGACATTATTGAGCGTGACAGTGGCACTTGACAGGCAATTAGTCTCAGTGGAAGCTGGCGCGCGCTCGCCCCGGCCTCCATTTGCAGCCTCCGGCCAGCCAGCCGGCCGGACGTCCACTACGACCAACAACTCAAACTGAAGCTATGCGGCGCGCTCGAGCGAGGCCTGCGCCCGCCCGCCCGGCCGCCCGCTTGCCAGCTAGCACACAGACACACTCGCTGGCGACAGCGAGTGGCTCACGAGTTGGGCGCCGGTTGTTGCGCGAACGTGTGCGCGCCCACTTCCGGCGCGACACTTGTGCACTCGCACGGCCGCGTGCAACACGAGCCGAGGGCGAGGCGTGCACGACCGTCGGGCCGCTCGCCGGGCGCCGCTGTTTGGCGCGTCGCCGTCCTGATTGCGCAAGCGACCGTAGAGCGGGCCGCCTGGCGCCACCTACAGGCGACTGCGTGGCGACGGCCCGACCGAGACGAGTGCACATCAATTTGCACCGCTGCGCTCGTGTGCGTGTGCCCGCGGCCGCAACATTCAAATCGATGCGCTGGCCGTGTCGTCGTCGACGTCGCCCGGGACGCTCGCAACGCTCGGGCCCAGTGTTTCCATAGAGACCCGCCGCCGCCGCCGCCGCCGCCGCCACAGACCAAACAATGGCAACTTTGTATATGCTCGCCCGGCTTGAACTTGACACACATCTGCGGCCGCGACGCCTCTTTATCCCCCTCTACCTGGGCACTGGGCTCCCCGAGGCGCCCGTGTCGCAGCGCGCGGCTCGTAAAATCTGCTCCGCCCCCGCGCAACCTACTCGGCGCTCGCCCATCGGACTGGGCGCCTCAGTCGCGCTAATTGCGAGTTTGATCTTGCGCAAACTCGGAGGCCCCCGGCCTGGGCGGGGCCGCCTCTCGCTCTGCCGGCGCTCGCGGGCGCCCTGAGGCGGCACCGAAAGTCAATCGGGCACGAGCTGGGCGAGCGCGCCCGCACGCATCCGGAGTGGCGAGATCGCAAGCCAGCCAGCAGAGTCATTAAGAATCTGCGGGCTCGGACCAGCTTGAGGGCGCGCCAAAGTTGACATTGGCGCGCCCAGAGTCAGCCGATCGGCTCTCATGTAACGGCGCGCCTGTGTCTTGGGCCTCGAGTGCGCGCCACTCTGCCCGGGCGCCCCGGCCGCGAGCAGTTTTCCCGCCGCTCAAACTACAGCAACGAGCGGTCGCCGCCCACTGGCCGGGCGCTCGTCGGCTCAGTTTCAATTATCATCTCGGTGGCGGCGCACAAGGCCGAGCGCCAGTCGCCGAGTCGCGGTCGCGCCACGCGCTCCAGGCCGGCCGGGCAAATTAAGTTGTCAGTGTCAAAGTTGCTCGTCTCGTTGGCCCGAGAGTGGCGGCCAGCGGAGCCGTCGAGCCGTCGAGATGGAAATTGTGTTCCGGCCGGGCGGGCGGCCGGGCGGCGCCGATGGAGGCGAGCACTCGCCAGAGTGAGCGCACGTCCCTGCGTTCGTGCGCCTGGACACCGTAGGGCCGACGCGCCAGCCGACGGTCGACAACAATGTCGGGGGTGGCGCCGGGGGGCCGCTCAGGGCGGCGGCCAGAGCGAGCGGCCAGAGCGAGCGGCCAGAGCGAGCGGCCAGAGCGAGCGGCGGCCTCTCCTGCACGCAAATTGCCGAGCGCATCTAATGGATGAGTCGCGTCTTTGTCTCTGCATTCAGCTAGACGCGCGTCTTTGCACTCGCTCTTGCCTGTGGCTCGCCTCTGCCTTGGCCGCGCCTCTGGCCTGTGGGCTCGCAAACATCGCGGGCCCAATTTGCCTCGGCCACAGGCGCGCGTCGAGCTGGCGACGACCACGCCACAGCTGCGCATAGCGGCGCTTGGCACCGAGCCTAGCGCGGCCTCGTTACGTAAGCAGGAACTTGAACTCGGCCGTTCGGCGACAGCGCGCCAGTTCGCGTCACCAAAGACGCGCGTCGACAGTGTAGCGTTGGCGTTTTCTTTGTCGTCGCGTCGTCGTCGACGACGTTGTCGCTGTCGTTGTCGTCGACGTCGTTGTCGTTGCGGTGCCTTGAGACCTCAGCCGCCCTCAGGGCCGCGCGAAGTAACCGTTGGCGCACTCTCGAGGCGCAACTCTTGCCGACGGCCGGCCGAGGACCACGACCACGACCAAGACGACGACGACGACGACGACGACGATGAGCCGCGGCCACGAATCAGAGGCGACGCGCTGGCAATAAATTCTCACGATTAGGAAGTGCGCTCGCATTGGGGCGCCGGCACGCGAGAGCGCACTTTGCTCGGCGGCATTACATTTGGCGCCTCAGTGCCCGCAAATGGGCGACGCGGTGGGCCTGGCTGTCGCATTCATCATGCGCTCCCTCGGCCTCGGCGCGAGCGGCACCGAGGCGCCATCTCGGCGTCCCTCGGTCAACTGCGCCACTGTGGCCCGCTGATTGCCGACTCCACCTGGGGCGGCTCGATCTGCCGACTTCACCTGGGGCGGCTCGATCTCTAGCTCGCACGGGCCGACCAGACGGCCGAGCTCTGGTCGGCGGCAAAGTTTGCGTGCTTATGAGCGGACGCAGTAATCGGGCGGGCAGGCGGCTCGCGCAATTTGGTTGGCGCTCGGCCAAGTTGGCCACTTGTTTGTCTTGCGGACGCCCTTGTCGCCGCCGACGTTTGTCCTCTGGCCTGACGAGCTGGCGCTTCGTCATCGCCTCCTCTTCGTGCGCGACCGCGTCCTCGATCGCCGGACGCGGGCGTGCGCCTAGAAGCGCGCACGCTAACAAGCGGCCGCCCGGTTGCGCAATCATTCGGCCGGCACCGGCGCCACGCGCAAGACGCGCCCAAATGATAATAAACAAGCGCCGCCGACGCCGTGGCGGGCGCTGTCTGGCGTTTGCGGCGCACCGACGGAGCCGAGCAAACAATTGGGCGAGCGCGCACTTGCGCTCAGTTGAGTGCGCGCGCGGGCGACTGGCGCAAATTGCGACTTGCGCCACTGGGCCAAATCTCCATTTCACACGCTCGGCGAGCGCCGCGCCAACGGCCCATAGGGGCGAGTGAAATTTGCAAACGCTTGCCGGCCGGCCGGACGCCAATCTGCGGCCGACTGTTCGTTTGGCTGCTCGCTCGCTCATTCGTTCCCTCGATCGCTCGTTCCTCGCTTCGTTCGCTCCTTCGTTCATTTATTCGTTCGTTCATCCAGCCAGTCAGTCAGCCAGCCAGCCAGCCAGCCAGGCGTCCGTCCATCCATTCATTCATTCATTCATTCATTCGTCCGCTCGTTCAGTGGGTCGCGTGGGCGCACGCGCGGCCCATCATTTGGCTGGCTCGTGCGCTCGGCTGAGTCGGGCCAGTGGGAAACAATTTAGCAAGCCGACTGCGCGGGCCAATTCTTTGCGGCCGCGCCGGCGGCCACGGGCGAGCGAGCCGGCGAGTTGCATTCTCAGCGACTCGAGCAACACGACGACGACGACGACGACGACACGAGCGCTCCACGCAGTCGCCGCCGCCGCCGAGAAAGAAACTCGGCCGCCTATTTGGCGCCCGCTCGCCATTTGGTCCGTTCGCTCCGCTGAGCAACGACGCCCGGCGGCCACTTGCGTAACGGCCCAATGATTCAATTGAGCTTTTGTCGCCCACACGCGCGCGGTCGCCGATGGGCCGGCCGCCTGCTCTTTATCTCGGCGCGCCCATCTCTCCGAGTCGTGCGGCCGCCGATCGTGCAACTCGCCGCCGACCCTCAGCTGCGCCCGCACACGCCCCCCCCCCTCGGCCCAAGACGAACGAGCGGCCCACATAATTGCTCGGGCCGATATTGTCCGCGCGCCACGCCCACCGGCCGGCAGCAGTCCGCCGCGGCCACGCCCTCAACAGGTGCGGGCCGAGCGGGCGCTTGAGTGTGACGGGCACATAGCGCGAGTCCAGGTGCTGAGTCATCAGCGGCTCGCGCGCGGCTGTCAGAGCGAGCGAGCGAGTGACAAGTTGCACTCGGCCGGCCCGGCGAGTCGTCGGTCGGAACGAAGACAAGCCGACCGAGTGAGGCGCCCGCGCGCCTCTGTCACGTGTGATGCAAATTTGCCGCCGATTCAGAACAACTGCGGCCCGAGCAACTCGAGCTTAGTTCCGATGCGTTCCGTTCAGTTCGGTTCCGTTCGGTTCTGTTCGGTTCGGTTCGATTCGATCGTCGGCCATTGCAAGCGCGTTCGCTGACAGCGAGATTGAGTCTGATAGATGGGCGCCTGTGCATTGGCCACCACGGCGCCCAGTGCTCTGTGTGAAGCCGCGCGCAGTCGGACGGCCAGTTGCGCTGGGCGCTGCATAGGGGCGCTCGTCTGCGGCTCAACGAGCAATCGGAGTGAATTATTCCGCGAACGAGCGCGTCGCCGCGCTGCTTGTGATCATTAATTTGCGCCCACAGACGGCCAGCCTCTGCATTGGCCGGCCACCGCCGGCGACAGCCACGCCGCCGGCGACGCGCCCACACGCCCGCGCCGCCCCCGCGCGCAGCACCAGAAAGCGAGTGCGGCCCATTCATCTCTGTCGCTTGGCCCATTGCAAATGCACTCGGGTGCCCGTCGTCGAGTTCCTGGCTGGCGTCACGATCGTCGTCATCCTGGTCGTCGTCGTCGTCGTCGTCGTGCTCACCGCCGCGGTCCTTGTCATTGGCAGGGCGGCGACTCGAGGCGAGCGAGCGTCCGCGCCCACAATTGGCACCCTTTGTTGGGGCGTCGCGTGCGCACGCCCTCGTCGGGCGGCGGATTGTGTGCCCTAATCAGCAGACTAAAATCTGTCTCAAGGCGGAGCCTCGCTGATGAGAGGGCGGCTCGCGTGCTCACGAGCGCCCGGACAAGTTGGCAATCAGATCGATCCGACGATCGATCTGGTGCCAGACGCAAGGGTCGAGCCCCGCCCGCGAGCGCGCCTCGCTTCGGGCGGGGGCCACGCCCCGCCGGCCCGACGGGCCCGTGCGAGCCGCCTGCCGGAAATGGTACGTCATGCCGGCCGAGCGGGCGGGCGCTTTATCTCGAGTGACACACTTTGGCGCTGTGCCGCCGGGCCGCGCGCTCTATGTGCCGACGTCGCTAGGCGCGGCCCGCGATGGCACATAGCGCGGGCGCGTTTTATCACGCGCTCCCAATCTGCGGGCCGCAGATAAGACGCGCCCGGTCCAGCCAGTCAGAGCGCGCGTGCGGCGCCTTCAAGAGGCCAGCCTCTGGCTCGCTCGGGCGCTCGCTCACGCCCTCGGGGGCCAATCAATCGCGCGGGCCGCCGGCGGCTGTGGGCGACCAACGCCAAGGGCAAACTTGTCCGTCAAGGAAACTCGACGGCCGCCGCCACTCAAACTCGGCGCCGAACTCCAATCCGCGCCACCATCTCGGCAACAACAACAACAACAACAACAACAACCACCACCACTGCATCAACCCGATTTAGACTTGTGCCCACTAACACGCTCACTCGCTCTTCCTCGCCCCCTCGCCGCAAACACTTACCCGACTCGCACGCACTCAGATGAGAACCATTTTCAGTTGCATGTGGCCAAGTTGCACGAAAAACTGTGACTCACTGGAGGACATCGAGCGGCACGTCCGCCTCCACTTGGGGTAAGTAAACGACACCAATTAGCATCCCCGCGTTTCTCCTCGAAGAAGTGGCCGCCAGTCCATTGGAGTGGCGGCTTGCTGGCGGCCAACTGCGTTCGTCGCGACCCTCGACAGGCGCGAGTGGAGCGCCTCGTTCACGTGCACTGGGCCGCGCTGGATTAACGCTTGCCCGCACGCGCGCCCCTTGGGCGCGCTCAGGTGCGCCCGCTCATCGAGAAACCCTTGACTCGGTGCTCCAACCTGGACGCTAGTGCGCCGCCGCCGCCACCGCCGAAGCAACGAAAACAATTCCATCATCCGACACGCCCACGCGGACTAACATTCGGCTCACGTCTTGCGTGCGCCGGTCGACGGCGGCTTTTTGTCGGCCGCGGTCGTGGACGCGGCGCCGACGGCTACGAACTCGGGCGCGCCGGCGCTCAGCGCTGGGATCGAGCCAACTCGTGCGCGCGAGTCAGCCCCCGCCCACGCGAACTAATAGCTCGACGGCGACGACTCGACTCGACTCGACTCGACTCGGGTTCACTCATTACAATGCGAACGAGCCAACAACTGATTGGAGGCACGTGTGGCGTGCCCGCACGCAGGCCGCCGAGTGCGTGGGCGCGCGCTCGTTCGCTCGCCAGCTAATTAGTTCATCAATCAGAGTGCGCGCCGCGGGCGACGTCAACCTCTGGTCTGGTGGCTCGCTCGATGATATCGGCGCCAGCAAACTGTCAAAGGCTGGCGGCCGGCTCGGAGGCTAGCGTGCAACTGAGCGAGCGAGCGGGCGGGCGAACGAGCGACTGCGACGGAAGTGCGCGCGGCGGATGAAAAATGGAGGCCGGCCGACTTGTTGTTGTTGTTGTTATGTGTTGTTGTTCGTTGTGCGCCCGCTCCAGTCGATTTCTCTTCGTCGACCGGCGGGCGTGCGGGTGGGCGAGATTTTTGAGAGAATGGATGCGCCCGCGAGACGCGCGACGCGGCCGCTCCAGTGAAGCCAAAAATTGGCGCTCATGGGCGCCCATTCAGCCGGCATCACTTCACGGCCGAGATCATTATTTCGCCAGCCATCGAGCGCCCACTGCAGCCAGTCGCGTGCGCCCGGATTTAATGTTCGTCGTGCGCCTGTCTGTTACATAATCGGCGCCATCTAGGCCGCTCGGCGCGCGGCCGTCGCGCCCGCGCCAGAGCACACAACTTAATTGAAGGGGCGCCCCTGGAGGCGCCGGCGCCCGGCGAGCCATCCATCGATCCGACGCACGGGCTCGCGCAGTGACGCAAGCGAGCGCGCAAGTGTTGCGTAAGTGTGTCCAGTGGCGCGATCGGACGAGGCGGCCGAGTCGAGCCGAGCCGAGCCGAGCCGAGTCGAGTCGAGTCGGGCCGAGTGGGCGTCCAGATAAGTGAGCGATTGCGCGCACCTAAGTGTGAGCACGTGGCTGCTGGCGCGGGGGTGGGCCAGGCGTTGGGCAACGTGGCGGTGGTGCGGGTCAATCGGAACGCAAATCTAGACGGAGGCGCGCGAGTGCGCGCTGGGCTTCATCAATCATTGTTGCTGTTTGATGTAATTCGGTGGAAAATTTAAAAAAGCGGAAAAGTAGAGACGCACTCGGGCGGGCCCCCAGCGAGTTCTCCGCTCCGCCCGGCCACGCGCCACTCAATGGACCCGACCCGAGTGCGGGCTGCTCGTGCGCGCGCGATTATTATTCCGATTCCAATATATATAAGCGACGACTCTGGCGACCGAGACGACGACGACGACGACGACGACGATGGCAACGGTCTGGTGGGGCCCGGACGAGTCGCACGTGCAAAGATTCTCGCAAGTCGATATCCCCGCAGGAGTTGAGAGTGCGGCCAGGCCGGCGGTGGCCATCATTACTTTTTCCATTATTCAACAGTGGCGTGGACCGCGCAAGAGAGTGGCGAGCGAGCCCACGATCGAGTGGGTCGCCGAAAGGAGCGCCGGCCAGTGGCCAGAGTGCGTGCCCTTCGGCGCTCAGCGACTGGCCAATGTCCACTCGTTCGCGCCCCCGCCGCCCAGGTGAGCGCCTGCGCGCGCACGTGTTATCTTGAAGCGCACACGCCACCCGGCTGGCCGCTCGACCATGTTAATGTCGGGCCCCCGCCGCAGGCCCTCGCCGCCGACAGGAAGTGGGCGCAGTCGTGCGATCGGGGGCGGCGATAAAGCGCTCGGGCGCGTCCATTAGCGGCCACTCGTTCGTGTATCATGACGACGGGCGCACCATTAAGATGCTCGCTGGGCGGCTCGTCTCTTCGGCCTGCCACCAAGACACTCGCGCCCGTCTGGCAGGTGAGTTGTTTGCCTCCAGTTGTCCGGCTTGAGAAATGGCCACAGCAGCAGCAACAACAACAGCACCAACAACAGCACCAACAACACCGGCAACCCGACCACTGCCACGACGGAAACAGGCACGCACTCTCTTAATCTTATTTATTTTATTCCATCTTATCTCGCGCACCAACCGCTCTCGTCTCGCCACCGGCCCCCCATTTTTCATTCATCATCATTAGCCGGCCTGTGAGGCCAACTCGTGCCGGAAGTGCGGGCGAACCGCGTGTGCAAGACTATTTGGGTCTTGGGCGCGCTCGAGCGATTGGCCCGACCAGCGGCGGCTAATCAAGTTATCGACGGGACGCATCTCGCTGACCTCATCGCGAGCAGTTGTATGCCAGCCGTCGGCCACTCGCTGGCCACGCAAGCGGCCGGCGCGCTCGTGAGACACAACAATGCGACAGGCTTGTTTCTCGGCCGTCGTCGTCGTTGTCGTCGTCGTGGTCGGCTGTTGGGGCCCATGGTTTTGTTCCGCTCGACGCGGCCCCAATGCCACCGCCGCCCACGCACTCGGCGCCAATAATAAAAAGTGGGCGCCGCCACAAGGGCCTGCCGGCCGGCCACTTGTTTATTTGTGCGTCGGTTCGTTTACGCTCCTACTCGTCGTCCTTGTCGAGGTCGCGCTATTCTGGGCCTCGCCGCCCGTCCTCAACTCGACCACGACCGCCAAGAGCGCGGCCACAGGCACAAGCACGAGCACGCGGACCGACGAGCGCCCACTCCGAAGCCATCGTCAACGCCCAGAGCGTGCTGATAGCCACCGGCACAATGAGAGCAATAAACGCGCCACCGAGCGCCGGTTACATAACAGGCCAGGGGCAGGGCGGCCGATGACAATTACGCGCGCTCGCGAGCTGGCGGCGGGCGAGAAAGAAAGAAAGAAAGAGGGGGCGGCAGAGAGGAGAGGCCGGCTGAACAGGCTCACGAAGGGCCGGCGCGATAACAATTGCACGTGGAAAAAGCCGCCCGGCGCTGCCTAACGATTGCCCAGTTCCTCTCGGCGGCCGCGCCGTTCGTGTCCGCGCCGTTCGTGTCCGCGCCCACGTCCGCCCTCGCCCTCGCCCTTGCGTTTAGCTTGGCACTAGTCGGCCACCCCGACCACGACCGCCGCCGCCGCCGCCACCACGACGGGCGCCTTTATCTCTTGAGGCGCAAACAGATCGCGTGCGCCAGATAAAGTGCCGCGCTCAGCCGCTCCACGAGCGATTGTTGTCGGCGCCCTAAAGCCAATCATTTGCCGGCCAGTAGGCAGCCAGACCGCCGGACCAGTGAGCCGGCTAAAAAGGGCCGGAAGTTGGATGTTAATCTTGGCGTCGACATTGGCGGGCGCATCGGGCGCTGCGGGACGACAGCGCAGTTGCGGTGCGGCCGGCCGAGCTGGACTCGGGCGCTAGTCGGCGGCGCCCAGTTAACGGTCAACAGAGAGCGCGCGAGATAAGCAAACAAGTGCCAAACGAGAGCGCCTGGCTCGATTTGATTGGATTTGGCGCCCGTCGGCTGACGACGGCGACGGTTCGCGCGCGATCGACCAATTCAATTGGGTCGGCCGACGGTATTGCACGCGAACGGGGGGCGTTCGAAGTCGCGGCCGCGGAGTTGTCGCGCGTGTCGCCGGCGTTCCAGTGACAAACTCGACCTGAGGCTCGATCTCGCGCCAGACCCTCGGCCATAGGGGCGCTCGCGACTCGATGAAACTCTTGCTCGTGTCGGTCTTGCTGTCGTGAGTCGTGCTCGAGCGCGCGCGCCGCTGTTTGCCGCTCAATTGCAGACGCGCCAAAATGTCGTTCTCGGGCCCGCCGACAGTCGCCATCCAAGACGAGCCCCTAGCCGCTCGCTTCCGGCCTACCAATAGTATCATTAGGCCCGCCGGGCGGCGTCGAGCGCGGAGGGGCAAAAAACATAATAGAGGCGCGACACGCCCACTGAGTTGCAACAAATCATCGCCGTTTGCGGCGCCATTGCACTGTGTCCGCTTGTATGTCTGTGTATGTGTGTGTGCTAATTCGCGCGGTGCGTTTGTGCCGCCTGGCCGCACGTTGGGCGTTACGCAACGAGGCGAGCGCGCTGGCCAATATATCACGAGACAGCGGCGACGACGACGACGACGACGACGACGACGACGACGACGAGGAGGCCGATAATTTCGCGTGTGAGATGAATTGCTGGCGCCCATTGGGCGGCGCTGGCAGGCCGACACACAAACTCGTCGAGTCGGCCGGCCGGCCCACTTTGGTGGGCTCGCGTGCGGCGCCAAATTGGAGTGGGCGGGCGGCGCACGTGCGGCTGGTGCGCGTGGGCTCGCTCGAGTCGAGTCGACGTGTTGTCGGGCCAGTCCGTTCGAGCCGCGAGTTAAGTCGGGCCCGTCGACGCGTTCAATTAGACGTCTGCGCGATGGGGCCGCCACACGTCTGGGGCGCGACAACGCCGCCGATCGTTCATCTTTTCCGGCTCACGGGATTCGGCCGGTGCCCGGCGGTGGGCTCCACACTCGCTCTCATAGGAACACACACGCAGACTCAGACTCTCACTGGCCGGCACGAGAGCACCGGCCGCTTCGCCAGAGGCCATAGTTTAATGAGCTCGGACAAGTTCGGGTCCTGTGAGCCTAATCAATTTGCACCCGCGCCCCCGGTGGCGGCCCGGCAGACCGGAAGTGCGCGAGGCACATATCAGCCGGCGCGCGGGCCATCAAAACTCGGCCGACACGAGTGCCACGATCACGACTACGACGGTCTGTGCGAGCGCCAGCCACCAGAGTGAGCGCTTCATTTTCGTCAATAAATCACACGATAGTGCGCCAGAGCCGAGCGGTGGCCAATTTGGTCGTCGTCGTTCTCGTCGTCGTGTCCTCGAAGTGCTCGTTGTCGTGAGCGTCGAGTTTTGCAGAAGAAAGAGACGAGTTTTGCGCCGCCACGCCGTCGACGATGACACCAAGATGGCGACTATTTGTCTCATTGTAAGTTTTTCCCGTTCGCACTTGCCGCTCGTTATCGAGCCACACACACACACACACACACACACCCGCACTCGCCGACGCCGCGACCACACGCGCGCCGCCACGCCCACCGCCCTTCCATTCCGGCCCACCGAGTGGCGCGGGCGGAGGGGCGCGACAAATGGGCTCAAATTTATCACGTCGCCCATCTAAGTGGCCGCCGCTTGGCCGCCCGCACACAGACACAGGAGCGCGCG
The DNA here is from genome assembly GCA_013180625.2 of Boswellia sacra. NCBI lineage: Eukaryota > Viridiplantae > Streptophyta > Magnoliopsida > Sapindales > Burseraceae > Boswellia > Boswellia sacra. The sequence continues at coordinate 27,787 of SNVD02009831.1, forward strand.
CTCGAGCTTCCGGCGGGGCGGCGGCCGCTCGCCGACCGCTCGTCGACAGCTCACCTGGGCGCCGGGCGCGAGGTGCGAATTTGCGATGCAAATCCGCTCGATATTTTAGACGCCACGCCAGTTTGTCAATTCAATTCGAGCCCGGCCGGCGGTGGGCGTGTGCGCGTGTGTCTCCGCGCCCGCGCCGACAATCAATCGGCCGCTCAAACGAGCCCCGAACGCGACGGGCGCGCGATTGAATAATCAAGAAGGCCGGCCCTCCGACTCGTCGCGCGGCCCTTTGTTACTCGTCGCCCTGGTTGTCGTCTGTGGCGCGCTCGCGCCGCTCAGGCCAATGGACCTGGTCGTTGGCCTCGTCTGGCTCTCACTCGGACGACTCATTTCCATTCGCTGAGCTCAGCACACAACTCGCGACCCGGCGCACCCAAATTGATGGATCAATTTGGGCGCTGGTCGCCTGTCGCCGGGCGTGGATTCCCAACCGACGATGTGGCCGGACCCAGTGGCGCCCCCTGGCCGCAGATCTGGTCAGCTCACGCGCTCTCGACGCCACCGTCCACCTGCTGTTCGATTGATCATTCGGACAGATTCGGGGCCGGAAATGGAACTCATTAGGTTCGTGGGGGCTCGGCCGGCCCGGTCGCATAGGCGCACACGAGAACGAGATGACGAATGATCGAGCGACGAGGAGAGGAAAGGGTAGTGGCGAGCGGCGGAGTTGGGCGAGTCTCGCATCTGCAGCGTGTGCGCTTCAGTGGCGCCGCTCGGTCGCCGGGGCCGCCACTTTGTTGTTGTCCGACTCAGACTCCTGTGCGCCCGCGACTCCCGAGTCTCGACTCTCGCTCGCGTCCGGCGGCCGTCCATCCGGCGCCGGCCGCTCGTCAGCAAGCTCGTGGGCGCTGGCCATCCGCTCGTTCGCTTGTTCACACTTGATTGCGATCCGCGTCGGCTTAATCGGCTCCAAGAAGCCCCCGTTCCATTCGAGACGACACTTTTGCTTCCGGCGCGAGTTTGTTGTGGCGTAGTCGCCACACTCGCACACATACACACACATTTGCGCTCACTCGCCGCACATATGCGCCCGACTTGGGCACAAAAAGCGGCCCGCAAACTTCAATTAGTGCGCGTATACAAATTGATTTTGGTCGCAAAACGACGCAAAGAAAGAGTCGCCGCCACTTCCTCTGGGCGGCGATGGCGCGCAAGTGCGTTGCCGCCGCCGCCCCTCGCGCACATAATACAATTGTCGTTGCGCAATAATCAATCAACGCGCACAAGATGACTAACGAGCCCGAGCAAACTCGCCCATCGCCCGAACAACGCCGAAATAAATCAATGAATGGCCGCGTGCGTTATGGGACGCGCCCGCGAACATGCGAACATGCGAACACGCGAACACGCCAACACTCGAACACGCCAACGCGCAAACACGCCAACAGCCGGATGCACTACGACTCGATTGGCGACGAGGACTTTTATTACGAGGAGACCGAAGTGGACGAGCCCACCTACTTAGCCATCTTCGGCCACCACTCGCGCGCGCACCCGCCCCCGCTCGCTTCCGACCACCACCACCACCAGCGCCACCACCGGCGCCACCACCAGCACCACCAAGCCCACAACCATCGCCACCACCACCACCACCACCACAACCACAACCACCGCCACCACCACCACGGCCACCAGACTGGCGAGCCAATGGGAGGCGCAGGGCCCACCGGCCACCACCAGCACCAGCACCAGGCGCTGCCCTTGTCGCCGTCGCACAACTCGGACGGCCTTTCTTCAGGCCACAGCTTCGCCAGCTCGTCGCCCGCCACCTCGCCCGTGTGTTCCACCGACTCGTCGGCCCTCTCGACCTCGTCCTCGCTCTCTAGCTCCTCGTCGCTCGCCTCCTCGTTCGCGGCCGCCGCCGCTGCAGCCGCGGCCTCGGCGGCGGGTGCAAACACCGGAAGCTCCGCAAAGGCGAGTGTGCGCGGCCACTGCTCGCTCGACTCGGCCACCGCCACTTCCATCGACTGGACCTTTCTGGCGGCCAGTCCCAGCCGGGCCACGCCCAGCAGTGCGGGCGACAAGTCGTGCTGGCTGCTCGCGGGCCAGCAAGCGGCTCCCAGCGGGACTGCAGCGCAGCAGCAGCAGCACCACCAGAACCAGCAGCGCATCCACTTTGTGCAGGCGCCGGCGGGCGGAAACGCTGTCGGGAAGCGCTCGTTGAAGTGCAATCAGCGCCAGCAGGAGCTGGTCGGCGGCCATGCTAATCACGTCACTGCACAGAAGCGCAACGTAGGCCTGAGCAAACAGGAGCGTCTGCGCGCCTCGATCATCGAGCAGCTGAACGAGAACTTGCGCCGCAACTCGAGCGCCGCCGGCCCGAATCTCCAATTCTCTATGCAACTCAACCCGAGCAACTCGACGCCTCTCCAGGTGCAGCACAGCGCCAACTCTTCTGGCGCCACCTACGGCCCGCGCGCGCAACTCCACGATCACTCCTACGGCTCGCCCGCCGCAAGCTCGAGCTCCACACTCACGCCGGGCAATACCTTCGGCGCGGCTCTCTCTAGCCGCCCCACCGGCACCACTGGCGACGACATAATCAACCACAACCACAACAACAACAACCACAACAACACCAACAACGCCACGCCCACTCTCATGAGCACGCGCCGCATCCGCCGGCCTTCGGCCAAGGTGGCGGCTCAGCTCGAGTCGGTGGGCGGTCGTCAGTTGGCGGGCGGTCGAGGCGCCAAGTCGACGGCGGCGGGCCCAGCTCGCGTGGCGGCCCACCTGCAGCGCCACCAGCACCGGCCGCAGGTCTTTCAGTCGAAGCTCGAGGAGGCGGCCAGCGGCTTCAGCCTGCAGACGTCGCCGCCCGGAAGTGCCGAGTCGCCGCCGCCGCCCAGCAGCTCGTCCACGTCGTCGGGCTCGTCGTCGTCGATCTCGTCGGGCTCGGCCTCCGCCTTCGGCCTGCACTCGTTCCAGGCCCGCCAGCAGCTCGTCGGCGTCAACGGCCACCTGCAACTGGCGGGCCGGGCGGCGGGCGAGGGCGCCAACGGAGAGCTGGGCGGGGCGCGCGCCAGTGTGAGCGGAAGTGAGCAGAAGAAGTGTCGCAAAGTGTACGGAATGGAGCGCCGTGACGAGTGGTGCACTCAGTGCAAATGGAAGAAGGCTTGCTCAAGATTTTGTGATCAACAGCAATGAGAGTGCGCCCCCGAGAGTGGCCCTCAGAAGTCTCTGGGAAGTGCGCACACAGACACAGACACAGACACAGACACAGACACAGAAAAATACACACACACATCCACACCCACCCACGCACCAATCCGTTGGGCGCGCGCACATTCTTCATTCAAGCTCGAGAGTGTTGATTGGAGCGATTGCGCAAGCCGACGGGGCGCGCAAAACGAGGCACAGGAAAGCCAAATCTGACTCATGATTGACTTCGGCGCGCGCCCGAGTGGACCGCGGCCACACGCGAGCACAGCCACGCAATAGAAATGCACACACTCACCTGCCAGCTGCGTGGCTCTGTCGGTTGCGCCACTCGCCGCTCGTGCAGGCGCCACCTAGACACTCACTCAAACACTCACACTCAAACACTGCGGCCGAGTGGGCCCAACGAGTGCAAGCGTTGCTACATAGAGACGAAAACACCTGAGGGGTGCTTCCACGGCCGAGCGTGTGATCGACTGATTTGCCCGAACAGGCCAACGAGGAAAACCGTGGAACTGAATGGGCTGCGAGTCGAGCGGCGCCGCCAACAGCTACTCTCGAGCTGAGCTCAAACATCGAATGGATCTCCTCAACACAGAGAGACAGTGCAGTTTTGCGCTTCGTCTCGACTTGCTGATTGACTGACATCTCGAGAGTGTTGGACATTAGCAGGCACTCACAAAGACACACACAAACAAACACAATTTAGGCACTAGGAATCAAACAATCAATCAAATCAAATGAAATCAAATGAAATCGAATCAAATCAAGCCGATTCGAGTGGAATCAATTCCAGGTCTGAGTCTTGACTCTTACAGACGAACACACACTCACTCACACTCACACTTACACACACACTTACACACACACACAAGAATCGAAGGAACGAAATACGAACTGAGTGTCAAGAATGCTCAAGCACTGAGACGAAAAAGACACGGACTCACTCAGACAGTCGCCAGAGTGCAACTGGTCCGAGGGCTGGCAACTGGTGGCGACCGCCACGACGGCTCGAGTCTGGCGAGTTGCCAAACTTAAACCAAAGAGAAACCTTTCGCACAATTAGCTGGCCGCTCGCTCGGGCGCGCGCGTAGTCAGGTTCTTCACCTATAACGAATACGGGCATCTAGAAAGTCGCGCTGCAATTGCAACGATAAATCTCGCGCGGCCGTCGTCGGCACGGCTCAGCTCCGACGCTCTGCCAGAGTCGAGGTGTGCCTTCGATCGGGAGGCGGCCGGCCACTGGTATTTCGTTCGGCTGGTGATGCTGGCCGGCCGAGCGAGCGAGCGAGCGCTAGAGACGATGACAACGACGACAGACTCAACCAAATTCAGATTATGTCATTTTGTGATCACTTCCAAGCAACAAACTTCCCACAGCCCACGCAAATACACTCACACTCACACACACACACACTTACATACACACATACACCAATATAGCAATCTCAAGGCCAGAGAGAGAAAACTATGAAGAATTAGGAGGAACTAAAGAAGTAAACAACTCATCTGTCCCGCCCCTTTGATCTTTCCCAACCGCAAAGCAAAAGTATTCGAGAAGTCGAGTGATAGTCGACTTGGAACCGCGAAGACTAAACTAGGAGGATGCGAACGCATACTCGAATGCAACACACAGCCAAAGCATCAAATAGCTAGCCGACCCAAAGAGTGGCCACACGACAGTAATGCATCACACACACACACAAGTCAATTTTCAATGCGAAACTCGTTGATCCCGTTTAATGATAATCGACACACATACACAGACACAGACACAATATTACAATTTGATTAGATCGGCCGGTGAGACGAGCGGCCGATTTTCTCGCTCGCTCGCCGGAAAACTGGGCGAGCTTGCAGAAAATCGACTCGGCGCCCAGCTGGTGCGATATGGAGGAGAGGAGAAGGCGGGAAAGGAAAAGCCATAAGTTAGTGGATCGAGCGCGCGCCAAGGGGAGAAACTCGAGAGGCCTTTCGACTGACTGGAGTCAGTGTGTCTCGTGTGAAGCGCTCGCCAGCTCACTTAAGACTAACTGAAATCAATATCCCACCCAAAGCACGAGGACGACGAGAATCTCGACATTGGACGATGACGACGAGAATCTCAATCTTAGACAAAAGCCAATATGAACACAGACACAGACACACACACACACACACAAGTACACACAATATATCACACAATATAATTGCACCTTTGCCTTTGATTGACGGCGCCGGCGAGCGAGATGTTGTGCGCACCTGCGGCGCTCAGTCGGTCGGCCGGCCGGCAGTCAGTTCACGCGCCAGGGCCAGCCGAGCAATTGATTAAATATAGAGACGCACACGGGCGAGCAGCAAGTCACTCGAGGCGTGCGCGTCCGCGCCACCAAGAAGCCAATTTGCCTGACAGGTGCCGCCCGTCGAGCGAGCGGACGGCCGTGGCGCGCGCGTCACGCGAACCTGTGCGCGTCCCGACCCAAGCCACTCCCTCGCACCGGAAGTGATCCTCGAGCCAAGAGCGACGGCGAAGGAGCAGAGGCAACGCAAAAGTCCCGCCACTCTCAATAGCGTGATCACAAAAGACGATGGAAAGTACAGACTACGTGAACAAGAGCTAAGGAAGACAATGACCCCCTCCCGTGCCCTCCCCCAACACCCAACTCACAAACGCCACAGGAACACATAGACACACACACACACTTACAAATAAACACATCGGACTCTCTCGCTCTCGCTCAGACTCTCACCCGCCCCCTCGCTCACTCTTCGGACGCCGCACTTCCGGCCCGACAGCCGACTCATGAGCCAATCAGACAGAGACACGCAGACGCGTGAGCTATAAGTGGGCGGCGGAAGTCGGGGGCGCAAGTCGGCGGCGGCTGGGGAGACGAAGAGAGCGTGCGGACGGGCGGGCGAGCGGGCGGACGAGGACACGGAGACGCCAAAGGTCGAGCCCGAGCGCCTCGACGAGATTGCGGGCGCGCTCGCCAGTGACGAGCGGACGTCGCAGGAGAAGGAAGAGAAAAGTTGTATATGCAAATGTTGAACTGTTTTATTTCCACCGAACCTAAAGCTAAATAATAATAAAAGATGAAGTAATAAAGCTATTGGATGATCGAACCGACTGCACCACGAGCGTCTCACATATTTGCTTCTTGCCCCGCCCCCAGTCGAGCGCCCCGACGCAGTTTGCACGAGCCTATCGGCGTGTGGTGGGCGCCGCCGAGTCAACGAGTCCAGCGGCGCGTGACTCTTGACCTGGCGGGGCGCCACTCTGCTCACAGCGACAGCGAACTGTTTTTGTGCACTTGAGTGTGAGTCGGTGTTTATGACACACCTGCGGCGAGCTCGAGTGGGCGCGCCAGGTGTGTGGCCACTGCGCATGCGAGCGGCCGACCTGTAAAGTGGACAGTAGCCGGGCGCCCGCCGGCCGGCGCTTGTGGGCATGCGCAACAGTTACGCGCGGCGCACATTTCCGCCCCCTCTGGCCGGCCGGCGCGCGTGCGCCAAGCGCGCACGTCAGAGGAGATAATTCGCGCCGCTCGCTCATCATCATAACAGATGTGTGCATTACGCAACGCGCCAGCGGCGGGCGTTAAGCGATGCCCCTCCCGCCGCCGACCGCGTAGGGCGGCAGCACGTCTATGGCCTGAGTTAGCCCGACCGGTGGCGCTCGAAGTGGTGCTATGATATAAGGGCCGGCAGTCAGGCGAGCGGGTGTCCGTATGCAAATTGAGCTCAGTTTTATAGTGCGACGCTGCTGTGAGCTAGCTCCCTTTGGGCGGGTCCAGTGGCGAGCGGTTGACTTCTGGACTGCCCCCCCCCGGCACGAAATATTTTGTTTTCATCGACACAACCGCGCTTTCCCCCCCGGCCGGAAGAGCCAACGCGCGCCGGCGGGCGGTGCGCGCAGGGCCGAGCGACGCAAAATTAGGCGGCCGTCCGCGCGCCGAGCGGCCGGCAAAGTGACGCGAGGCCCCCGTGAAAGGCGACGACGACGACGACGACGGCGGCGCACTCGGACTAGACGAGACTTAAAGTCGCCGGCTACGAGCGACACTCAGTCACGAGCGAGGGGCTGCCTGGCAACAAGCGGACGGCGCGTCACCGAGACACAGCGAGCGCAGAGAGCAATCAAAAAATTAAAAGGCACCCGCCGCGCACGAAGGCAGCGGTGGCTTACAGGCGACCGGCGCACATTATGAATTAGCGCGCGCGTCAGGTAGCTGGACAGGAGCGCCGACAAAGTCCCGCGACGTTCGCGCAAACGCAAACGCGCCCGCGCGCCGCACACACGCTCACAGAGTCGGGCGGCCGGCCAGCGGCTGGACGAGCAAGCGGACGGACGGACGGACGGACGGACATGCAGAGTGCGCAATAGGCGCCGGCGGAGGGCCGAAACAAAGAAGCCAAAGTCACGTTCACCTGCGTCGCGCGCCGGCCGACGCGGCGCCTGACCCGCGCGCTCGTCGCGCCGACCGGCCGGCCGGCGCCCGGCCTATAAGTGGACAGCCGAGACGCGAGCCACTCGAGTGGCGGCCGAGCGCGCGCCAGCACCAGAACGCAACCGACGCGAGGGCGCGCGCGCGAACCTCCGGAGGGCCCGAGGGCGAGGCCCAAATCAAATCATCGCCCGCACAATCGCGCACACCCGCACACACCCGCATACACACACACACACTTATACGCACTCGTGAGCCGCAAAAACATAGCCGCCAAGACCTCGGCCAGCTCGCATCGGGTCAGAGCCGCCCACACACAACATACAGAGGAGTCCGCGCACACGTAAGGGCCGCGCACACCGGCGCTCGAGTGCGAACAGCGGCGCCCAGAGTCGCCTCAGCGCCCCGGCCGACCGGCTGCGAGCGCGCGCACTCGCGGCCGCCCTCTCGAGTGCGCGCGTGAACGGAATGCGACGCCGGCGAGCGCGGCGCCCGAGGAACAGCGACGCCGCCGGCGAGGACCAGGTGAGCAGCAGCAGCGGGGGCGGCGGCGGCGGCGCCAGGCGGATAAGCGCAAGAAGTGGACACCGCCAAAGGGAGCCGGCGCGACGTGGACAGCAGAGCGGCTCCGCTCCGAAGCGGTCAATGGGCGCCGCGCCGCCAAGTAGAGTGGGCGCGGCCAGTGCTCGCGACCTCAATTCTTGCCCGCGGCGCACAAGGACGACCGACGACCACACACGACCGCGAGCCCAAATCGACACTCCAAGTGCAATCATTGTCCATTGTCCTCTTCCACCACCTGCCACATCCTCTCCAAACGCAAGTCCCCAGCGCCCAGCCGCACGCGCCACACCAATAGTTTAGCACCTCCTCGCGACGCACTCGACATGGTCGGCAGACCTGAAGCCGACCGGAAGTCATTTTGTTAGCCCGCCACGAGCGGTAACTCGTTGGATTGCATCATGGCGGCGGCGGTGGCGGCGCGCCAGCAGCGCGACCACGACCAGCACCTGGCATTCCTGCACAGTCTGGGCGCCGTGGCGTCCGCCTTGCAGAGCCAGAATGCGGCCCAGATCAGCGCGCCACCCACGCCCACCACCCACCACCAGCAACTGCAACTCAACAATGGCCAGCGCCACTCGCCCTTTGCGCACGCCAATCAAACTAATCAGCAGCAGCAGCAACAACAACAACATCAACAACAACAACAACAGTTCCAGCTCGAGGCCGGCAAGCAGTTGGCGCACTTTTGCAGCGGCCGCCGCCGCGCGGCTGCAGCGGCGGCTGCAGTGAGCGCGGCCCACAGTCCCGGCCAGAGCGCCGCCGGCGCCGCCACAAACAAGCAATTCACCACCAACGCTGACCACCACCACCACCACCACCACCACCAACACCAACAACACCAACACCAACACCAACACCACAACACACAGGCCAACCTCCTGTCCGTCCACAACCACAACAACCACCACAACCACCTCCACCACCCGCACCTGACTTCCGGTGCTGGCCAGCGTCCACTGGGCGCCCTCGCGAACCACCACCCGACCGGAAGTCGCGGGCCTGGCAAGCGGAGGCGCGGTGCGCGCATGTGTCGCAAGACCTACGGGATGGCCAACCGGGCGATGTGGTGCACGCAGTGTCGCTGGAAGAAGGCATGCTCGCGGTTCGCCAACTCGGGCGCCACCAGCGTGGGCGGCGCCGAGCGCACCGCCTCAGGCGTGGGCGTGGGCGTGGGGGGCGGAAGTGCACTCGAGCAGGCGGCGCGCGGCTGTGCGGGCCCGGGCCAGAGTTATGCGGGCGCGGCGAGTGTCAAGCTGGCCGACGAGCTGTCGCTCAGTTTGGCGCGCCACCCGCACCATCGGCTTATCAGCAACCTGCTCGACATTAGCTCAACACTTCATCTCGTGCCGCCGGCCGCGCAGCCCCCGCCCCCGCCGGCTCGAAATGAGGGCAGTTTCAGGAATTAGCAGCAATCGGAGCGCGACACTCGAGTGGCCGCCAGCAAGCTTTCCAAGTGATGCGCGAGCGCGCAGACTCATAAACCCACGGGTCCCAAGGGAGCGCCATCGAGGAGAAGACAGAGAGAAAGAGAGCAAGGCGAGTGAGGTGTAGTAGTAATTAAAGGAATCAATTGATCATTAGCCCTAGCGCACGAGCGCATATTCACACAAGCACTCGCCGGCGCGGCGCAGGTGCACGGGAGCGCACACAGGTGCACAGGTGCACGACTTTGCGGCCAGGGGTGAGTTCGCACGTCGACGGGCGGCCTGGCTGCTCGAATTACACGCTAATGATTGGCCAACATATTCATTAGCGCCGCTCGCACGCTTTGGGCGCAGGTGCAGATGCGCCGCCGGGGGTGGTGCACAGGTGGCCCGGATGGCCAAATAGGCCAAATTAGACGATCCCCTCCTCGATGGGGCACGCCAGCTGGCAGCTGTCGAGCGCTGGCCCATAGATCACAACACCTGTTGATCGGGCGCCCTCGGCAGGGGCCGAGCGGCGGCGCGACAATTGTTTGCTTTGTCCGTCGCTCGGCTCCAGTGGCCTCGACACTGACGCGCCAGTTGGCCGGCGAGCGGGCGCTCACACAATGCGCCCGCACGACGTCCGAGCGCGGCCATTGAGAGCGCGGCCGTGGCCTTTGTTCTGGAAGTCGACGCGGCGAGTCTGAGTGACGGCCGCGCGCTGCTGGCCGGATGATTTATGAAGTGCCAATCGGGCGCGAATCTCTTTGTCGGCCGGTTTTGAAGAGAGAGAGAGAGGCCTCGAGTGCGGCGCCCTCGAGGCGGCCAGCGTGGCGCCGCAATGGAGTGTTTATGGGCTAGCAAATGTCCCAATCGCGTGACTGCGCTTAATTGAATTTTTATTCTCCCGCTTAGGCAGGCGCCCGGTCGGCCTCACCTTTGCGCCTGTTCACTCGGCGCCGACACTGTGTATAAAAAAAGTGTCGGTGTTTGCGAGCGTGGCGTGGGTGCGGGCGCGGCGCTCGAGAGTCTGTGTGTTCGTGTTGGTGTTTGTGTGCATTCGATTGGCTTCCTGAATTTGCGCGCGCCCATTGTTGCGGCCACGGGCGCGCGTGCGAACGCTGGCCGACGGTGCGAATATTCAAATTTGCCTCAAACTGGCGCCCGTCGGCCGCCGGCCAGCGGCCAGCCAGCCAGTGAGCCAGTCAGTTGGCGAGTGAGTCGGCCAGCCGGTTGGATGAATGAAACACGCGAGCGGCGCTGTTGCGAAATAGGCCACCCGGGAGGCCACTCTCACCTGGCGCCGCCCGTACGCACGCTCACTCGTTAGCGCCCACAGCGAGCCGCCGGCTTCTCCATCATCATCAACATCATCATGAGCGTGGTCGACGCTGGCGGTGTTAGTCGAGCTACAACTAATTGAATCGAGCGCGAAAACATCCGCCGGCCGCTGTTACATCGGGCCACGAGCGAATTGGCTTGGCGACGCGGCCTTGCGCACACTCGGGCCAACAATTAAGGCGCTAATTGTTTTCTGCATCCGCGCGCGCGGCCAGTGCCATTCGTCTCTGTCGCCGTGGGGTCGACGCTCAGCCGCCGCCGCCACGGGAGTCATTGTGCGCCGTCGCGAGCGCAGCGCTGGCCTACGCGAATCAGTTTCCACGCTCGAGGCGTCTAATTGCGCGCGCAATGGAATCGATGTCGCGAGCGCCCGCATACGACACGTTGGGCGCTCACAATCGAACAGGACGCTCACCTGGACGAGCGAGCGGGCGCCACTCATCCGCGCGCGCTCAGGTGGCGGCGGCCGCAATCGAGCGGCGCCGAGCGCGTGCGCGTGGCAGTGGCGCCAGTGGCAGCTGTGCCCGAGCGCTGCGACCACTCGGATTAATTGTTTGCGCGCGGCCGTCCACTCGATCTGAATGCAAATTCACTCGTTAATTGTTCGGCCGAGCGAGCGCGCGCACTCGGGCCGCCCCCGCGCTGTGCGTGGGCGCCGCCGCTGCGGCGCTCCAGTCAATCGGATTAACTGCGACGCCGCGGCGGCTGCGGCCACTCGCACACGGCTTCCGTACAGCGCGCACGACGCGCCCAGATTTTCCGCCGCCAGCCGCGCCGAGTGACGCCGCATCGGCGCGGGAGTCTCCCACGGGAAGCAGCGCGCGGCCCGATAAATCATTGTGTGCGCAAAAACTTATATAGGTCGCGCGGGTCGCCGAGACGCATGCAGGCGCTGGCCAGCCGGCCGGCACTCGAGGCGATTGCCAGAGCGCCGCAGAGATGCCGACTATAAGCCACCTCGCCACCGGCCGCGCAGGTGAGTGGCGGCGACGGCGGCGGCGGCGGCGACAAGTCGGCCCACGTGCGCTCGGCCGCTCGCCCACTCGCTGGCTGGCCGGCGGATAATTGCTAGTTGGCGACCGGCCTGACAAAGCTGTCGGGCGCCCGCAAGCGACAACCATTTACGAGGTTGTCATGAGCACAGCGGCCGCCGCTCGCAGCCGCCGCTCGGCCCGGACACCTCGAGCGCGCGGCCGACTAATGAAGATCTCAAGCGATGCGGGCCGAGGTCGTCGGCGTGGGCATTTCGACGTCGTCGTCGTCGTCGTAGTCGTCGTCGCAATGGTCGTGGCGCTCGTCGTGGCGCTCGTTGGCCAGTTCTGCTGGCTGGCGAACATCCGCCGCCGGCCGCGCGGCTGCGCTTGGCCGAGCCGAGCCCAAAGTAGGCGCTCGAAAGGTCGGCCGTGTGAGGCGAGCGGCGGCGCGCTTTCAACAAGTGGCCGGCGACACTCCGCAAGCGAGCGGCCAATTGGCCGACGCCACTCGACCTCAGACAGTTGACAGCTCCATTTGTCCAAATTGACGTGTGCTCACTAATCTCGGGCGCCGCCGCGCAAGGCCCACACTCAAGTCGAGCGGCGGGCGCAAACAATGCGAAATTATGTGCCACATCGGCGCCAACGCGCCCGCATGTCATTAGGCGCGCTGCCGAGCGCTTAGTCGAGGGCAACACTGACGCTTACCCGATCGGTTGCGCCCAATTGAGTCTGGCGGCGTCCACCTGTTCGTTGTCGTCGTTGTTGTTGATCTCGTCGGCGAGCAGTGAGCGCGCCACTGTCGGACAGGTCGCTGGCGAGCTCGGACGCGATCAAGCGGCACCGCCGCCGAGAACAAGCCAATCAGTGTGGCATCTGTTTGTGTGCGCGCCATTCACCTGGCAGGTCGGCTGGTGGCCATTAATTGTGAGTCAACGAGCGAGCATCATCATCATTGTTGTTGTTGTTGTTGTTGTTGTTGTTGTTGCTGTTGTTGTGGTGGTGGTGCTGCTGCGAGGCAACTGCTCGCTGCCGGAGTTTTGAGCTAATTATCGCGCGCGCAGTCGAAGACAAAAACTCGGCCGAGCGAACGAACCGGATCGACATAAGCAAACAAACGAAGGGACGAACGAGCGCTAACTAAATTACACCGCTGCTCGGCCACCTGTGCCGAACAATCGGCGCCGGCCGGCCGGCTCACTGGCCGACTTTCAATCGGCGCCACTCGAGCCGCGCACGAGTTCCGGCGCAACAGCCGCGCCGTTGCCAGCGCTCGGCCGCAGCCGTTGGGGCGCTCGTCGGGATGGCAGTCGTCGACTCGCCGACTCGCCGGCTGGGCTTGCCCGCCGCCGCCGGGCCGCCTGATTTATGGGGACGCCAGATGAAACTGGCTGATAATTAGTTGAGAAAAACTCGCCCAACTCGGCGCGACTCGTGCGCGCGCGCCGCAACAATTGTCGGCCGGCCTCGCTCGTCGATCTGCGCGCGGGCTTATTCTCGTTAGCGCAAATAAGCGCCCCTTCAATCAGTGCGCGCACGCAAACGAGATCGGGGCCGCGCGCGGGCACGGCCCATTTGTGACGCAAGAGGCCCGACCGAGTTACGCAATCTCTCGAGTTCTCACGTAGGCGCCCGCATTAGTGTGCGACATTGTAGTTGGCGTCAATGTGAATGAGCGATGAGAGAGGAAGAGTGGAGGAGGCGCGCGCGTAGGGGCCAGAGAAGAGGAATGATTAGCTCATCAGCGGCGCCAAAGAGCGGCCGTGGTCGTGGCGGCGAGACGGAGGCCAAAGGTCGGGCGTCGCTGTGGTGTAACAGGAGCACGACTTTGGGCGCCGAGTGCCGAAAGCAAACAAACGGCCTGGGTTGGAGCCAACTGCGCAGAAGGCACAGGAGTCAATGGGAGCGAGCGAGAGATATAAAGAGACACCGAGAGTCAGAGGCAGAGGGAGACAGAGAGAGAGAGAGAAACAGAAAGAGAAAGATAGACAGAGAGAAAGATGAAAGCACAAGGCGGGCACACAAAGGCGAGCGCCAACTCGCTGCCAGAGGCCAAATTGCAACATTCGCTCGCGCGCACTCCTAATCTACAGGAAGCTGAAAAATAATGACGCTAATAAATCTTTTTGCACAAATTTGACGTGTTAAATGCAAAAGTGGCCGAAATCGCCAGCCGCGCTCGACTTGTTCTTGTTGTTTTCTGGTGTCGTCTGCGTCTGCGTTGGCGTTGGCGTTGGCGTTTCCATTCGACTCTCTCACCGCACAGATCTTTCTCCAGCTCGTCGTCGTGGTGGTAGTTGTTGTTGTTGTTGCTGTTGCTGT
>SNVD02009832.1:0-41520 GCA_013180625.2 Boswellia sacra
ATTCGTTCATTCTTAGGGCATGCTGGATTTTATAGGAGGTTCATAAGAAATTTTAGTGCTATATCTAAACATCTTTGTAACCTCTTAATAAAAGATACTTCCTTTGAATGGACTCAAGAATGTCAAAATGCCTTTGATACATTAATTGGGCTTTTAACAACTGCTCCAATTATGCAATCTCCTGATTGGTCCTTGCCTTTTGAATTGATGTATGATGCAAGTGACTATGCCATTGGTGCTGTCTTAGGACAAAGAAAAGAAGGTAAGCCTTATGTAATATACTATGCAAGTAGGACTTTAAACGATGCACAAATGAATTACACGACAACTGAGAAAGAACTACTTGCAGTAGTATTTGCATTGGACAAATTTCGATCTTATTTAATTGGCTCTCCAACAATTGTTTACACTGACCATGCAGCTGTGAGATATTTAATGACTAAACAGGATGCAAAACCTAGATTGATACGATGGATCTTATTGCTCCAAGAATTCAACATCACAATAAAGGATAAGAAAGGAGCCGAAAATGTCGTTGCTGATCATCTTTCAAGACTAACGATAGAGACATTAATTGAAACCTCACCTATCAATGATTCTTTTCCTGATGAATTTTTATTTTCTGTTGCTACTGTACCTTGGTTTGCTAACATTGTAAATTTTCTTGCGACAGGGAAAATGCCACCTCATGGAATGCTCAAGACAAAAGAAAATTTTTAACCAAGGTGAAAAATTTTTACTGGGATGACCCATATCTGTTCAAATATTGTCCAGACCAAATAATGAGAAGATGCATACCCGACAATGAGGTAAGTAGTGTCATTAACTTTTTTCATTCTGAAGCATGTGGAGGACATTTTTCATCTAGAAAAATAGCTGCTAAGATCTTACAATGTGGATTTTATTGGCCCACCTTATTTAAAGATGCACATGCATTTTGCAAAACGTGTGAAAATTGTCAAAAATTGGGATCTATTTCAAAAAGAAACATGATGCCGTTGAATCCTATTCTTGTCGTTGAAATCTTTGACTGCTGGGGTATTGATTTTATGGGACCCTTTCCACCGTCATTTGGTTTCGTGTACATCCTTGTTGCAGTGGACTATGTTTCAAAATGGGTCGAGGCAATTCCATGTCGAAACAATGATCACAAAACAGGTGTCAAATTCTTGAAGGAGAATATCTTAAGTAGATTTGGAATTCCTCGAGCCATTATTAGTGATGGGGGTACACATTTTTGTAACAACCATTTGAAACTTTAATGAAGAAATATGGAATAACGCATAAAATTTCTACACCTTATCACCCACAAACAAGTGGACAAGTTGAATTAGCTAATAAGGAGATAAAATAGATCTTAGAAAAAATGGTTAACCCAAATCGTAGAGATTGGTCTTTAAGACTTAATGATGCACTTTGGGCTTACCGAATTGCTTTCAAAACATCAATAGGAATGTCTCCTTATAGATTAGTTTATGAAAAACCTTGTCATTTTGTCACTTGCCTGTGGAAATTGAACATAAAGCTTATTGGGCCATTAAACATTTAACACAAACTTGAATGATGCTTGCAAGTTACGTAAACTCCAACTGAGTGAACTTGAAGAAATCAGGAATGAGGCTTTTGAAAATTCTAAAATCGACAAAGAAAAAATGAAGGTTTTCATGACAAATTTATTGTTAGAAAATCTTTTGAACCTTCACAAAAAGTTCTTTGGTATGATTCAAGGTTGCATGTATTGTTCCTGGTAAACTTCGGTCAGTTGGACGGGCCTTTTTGTTTCCCAATTTTTGTTAAACAATGTTTTCCCTATGGAGCAGTTGAATTGAGAACCCAAAGAATGGTAAGGTGTTTAAAGTTAATGGACAACGGTTAAAACCACTCTTTAAAATTTTTGACCAAAATGAAGAGTCCATTGCTTTAGTCAATCCTTTTTAAAGATTGATTTTTCCCGGTCAAGTGGCGGATACGGTACTCCGTGACATTTAAAGTCGGTTTTTCAGTTCCATAAAAACTGTTGCTCACCTTGCATCACTTTCTTTCTTCCTCTCATTTTTCTTTCACAGGATACCATTCTATCAAAATTTACACAAAATTTTCCCTCTCTTCCTCAAAATGATTTGCTTAAATTTATAAAGCTCGTGCAGAAAGACTAAGGTTGTTGATGCGTAAGGGTATTCCTGCTGATTTAAGATGGTTAATTGAAGCCAAGGTTCGATTCTCTTGTGAGTTTTCAGATAATCTTGTTTCCCATATGTCAGGTTTGGGAAAAGCTCTTATGCCAAAAAGCGAAGAGCAAAAGGTTACAAGTTTGCCCAGAATGTGCAAGATGGACTTGTAACCAGCGTTGCCGCTCCTTGGGATATTTGTCTAACAATCGAGAGGATAAACTACAGTTCATCAAGAATGGACTGAGTAAGGAGTCTTTGGATGATATCCGAACGACTCTTGAGACGCATTCTTGTGGACTTGTGCAGCGTGAAATTTTTAATTTGTGGACACAATTCCGAGATGAGCAGGAACGCTATAGTCTTGGGAATCTGACTCAAAACGACCCTGTTTGCCAGTTTATAAGAAAACTAGATGGGAAGCATATCCCCAACTCATAGAAGGTGTTTAAGCCGTTTCTGGACGTAAAACCAGAGGAAGATGTGAGCCACAGTCACAACTACCTGTACATATGCATGCGTGCCATCATTTTTGAATTTTAATACCTCATTGCTGTCATTTTTGAATTTGTATGTTTTGTTTGACTTATGGTGTCTTATTTCATCATCTTTTGAATTTTTGGGCATTATTGTCAATCTTTTTCAACAAACAATCGAACTACCTAGATAGATATCATCATTAGCATACCTTTTGCACTCCATAAATACCACATGTCTTGTTCTCTTCTTCACACATAGTTAGAGAGTTACATAGAATGGAGGGAACTTCAAAACGTCGAATCCAAAGGATATGTGTATTCTGTGGATCTCGACCAGGTAAAAGTGAGAGTTCGTAGAAGCAGCAAATTATCTTGGTAGGCTACTGGCTGAAAGAAAGATTCATGTGGTTTATGGGGGAGGTAGCCTCGGGTTAATGGGTTGTGTGTCAACAGCTGCACATGTAGGAGGTACTCAAGTTTTAGGAGTTATTCCTAAAGCTTTAGCTGTAGAAAGTATTGTTGGAAAAACGGTTGGGAAGGAGTTACAGGTCTCCTCTATGCATGAACGCATGGCACATATGCTCATCAATTCAGATGCCTTTATTGCTTTACCAGGTGGCTTTGGCACTCTTGAAGAAAATTTTCAAATTGCCTCTTGGGCCCAACTGAATCTCCATCAAAAACCCATAGGTTTGTTGAATGTTAAAAATTTCTTTGATCCTTTGATAAGTTTTGTTGATGCAACTGTGGAACAAAATTTTATCCCTCATTCAGCGAGAAAGATCCTTATTTCTGCCA
Source organism: Boswellia sacra (assembly GCA_013180625.2). Classification (NCBI taxonomy): domain Eukaryota; kingdom Viridiplantae; phylum Streptophyta; class Magnoliopsida; order Sapindales; family Burseraceae; genus Boswellia; species Boswellia sacra. The sequence goes on from SNVD02009832.1 coordinate 3,446, forward strand.
CTTCTGTTGGTGAGCTACTTGACAAATTACAAGAAGTTGAGTATGAACCTGACCCAGCTAGTACTCAAATTAATTGGGCAGGAGGGCAAAACAAAAAGTGCAAATTGGATTTGAATCTCCGTTTGTAATTTTTTTTTCTTCTTGTCCTTTATTTTATTTTATTTTATTTTTAGCATGTTATTTTATGAGTCTTTCAGGTCATCTCTCTTGAATAATAGAAGCTTCAGGTAATGTCTCCTATACTTTATCTCTCTATATTTAAACATTGAGGACAATGTTTCATTTGGTTGGGGGGGAAGGATAGTAGACATAAGTGTGTCTTGAAATTTTATTTTTTTCTTGCAAAAAAAAAAAGCGAGTTAGTAATTAAATTCAGAGTGCGGTGTAAGGAGTTCAAATCCTCTTGAGACGCATTCTGGGTCAGGAATGGCAGAGTAGGGAGGACCAGTTTGAACTCTTGAAACCCATTCTAACCAATTTGTCATTTTATTCTTGCATTTTGAAGACTTATTTGATATTATTTAGTCTTGATTTTTGAATTTTATAACAAGGAGGTCTTATTCATTTCACTTTGAATCATTCAAATCTATGAACTCTCACAACCTTATCATTTAATAAATTGTGTGCTTATGTGCTCATTAAGCAAGTATCTATGAATCTTTCTTCACACACACACATACCTTGATGTATGATTGTGGGTGGCGAAATGAAATATTGCAATATTTGAGTTCTTTTGTTTTGTTTAGGATAACAACAAAAGGAAGGGGAAAGTTTTAAAAAAAAATGAAAAAATGAAAAATGAAAGAAAAAAAAAGAGAGAAAGCAATGGTTGATAAGTTTGGTCTTGTAGCCTCCTTAATTCGAGCAATTAAGCCCGAGGGGTGCCTCAACACCTAATACCTAAGACCAACTGGTTTGGGAGCTATTGGCCCAAAGCTCGCTACATGGATTAAGGAGAAAGCTTAATGGGATTGAACATTGCACTATCCACAAGTTTCTAAGCAAAAATAAAGCATCGCAACCCGAGTCGTTAAGCTCGTAGGGTGTCTTAACACCTAATGCCCTAAGGCCAACTGGTCTGGGAGTCATTAGCCTAAGGCTCGCTACATGGGTTAAAGATGCATTCTTTCAAAAAAAAAAGAGAAAAAAAGAAAAAATGTATAAAATGAATGAATATCCCCTACCTAAGGTTGTTAGCCTTAACAAATACTAGAACCGATATGGCTTATTTCTAATAAGCCCCATAGTCATGTGTCAACTGAGCACAAAAGAAGGGTTTGTGGATATCTTGACTGAAGGGTACATGAGTCATTTAAAAAAAAAATCAGTTGAGAGTTTGTTTATTTGGATAAAATCAAGGAAAGTGCAATAATGACCACCTTGGATGTAAAATTCTATAAATCACTTCTAAATAATAACGCTTTAATTGCTAGGGACTAGCAATAAGCTAGTTGGGGGGTGTGATGAACACTTAAATATGCATGTTTAATAAGAGTTTAGTTCATCATATTGCATTAATAGTGTCATTAAATTCCTCAACTTAAGCATATTTGTAGCATTTGCATCTTTGGAATTAATTTCTCTTAATTTTGGTTTTGTTACAGGTTCGGTAAAATGGGCATAACTCTCTATTTATAGATCAGCATGGTGCAATTCTTAATGTTTTGGAAAGCTGATTTAATTGTCTACAAGATTGCATTTCACAAGCATCATCAAATTCGGGCTTTTAGTGGACCAAAATTGGGCTTAAAATGAACCCATCTACAGTCTCGGCCCAGTCTGACCAGGCCTCAGTATTTGGACCGTATCTCTCAAAATACGTATCCAAATTGTGCAAATCAATATGTTCTAGAAAGCTGAGAGAAATATCTACAACTTTCATGAAGACATGTGATTAAAATTCACAACATTTCGATGTCAAAATTGATGGTCAAAGTCGGTGCCTAATGATCCCAATTGTCAAAGATATTTACAACTAATATTTGACAATTATGCCCTTGTAATTTGACAAGTTTGCCCCTGGATGTATCTATAAATAGAGGTGCCTTGTGACCCATTAGGGCATCTTGGCCTTGGCTGGAACATTTTGGCTTTGGCTAGGATCTTGTATTGTGTTTTGTGTGTTTATGTTATTAATGAATTTCCTTTTTCTTACATTTTATTTTCTTTCTATTATAATGTTCTTCTAATTTCTCTTTTGCTAAGGTGAAAGGGTGAAACCCTTGATATGAGAATAAGGATTCTCTAACCCTTAATATGTGCTTAATAATCTTAATCTTATAATGTTTATTCAATATGATTTATATTTAATTTCTTAATCAATCTTGACACCACTCGTAAAGTGGAGGTCTTGATCCATTGTCGACAATCCTTGGCACATCAAATGCTTGGATCCTTTCTAGATGATGTATGGTTCTTCCTTACCGACACGAATCTAGTTAGGAACCTTGATTTGTTGTAGACATATGGTGATTGGCACATTGGATGCTTGAACCCATTTACAAGAAGTGGTATAAATATTGGTAATGAAACAAATATAATTCATATAACTAAAATGGGTTAATTATCCTTATTTGAAATATCAAGGCGGATCCCCTAACCTTAGCTCTCATTATTATTGTGTTAATTTCTCTTGTGTTTTAGTTATTCTTATTTATTAACTTGTTCCTTACTTTTACTTGTTGATATTATCTTGTCACCTCTTCGAATCGTCCATATCATATTTGCTTAGCTTATAATTTGTAACGCTTAAATTCCCTTCCTTGTGGATCGACCCCGGTCTTACCGGGTTTATTACTTCGACACTTCTATACTTGGGAGACAATCCTTTTTCGGATGTGTCACTGTCAAACACCTTTTAGGCTGCTAAAAGGGAGAAAGCCTAAACTCAGATATTTCCATGTGTCTGCTTGCAAATGTTATATCCTTAATGATAGCGAACAACTTGGCAAATTTGATGCCAAAAGTAATGATGATGTTTTTATTAGTTATTCATTGAATAACAAAGCATAGAGGATTTATAACATGAGAACTAAAAGCATTATGGAATTTTGCAAATGTTATGTTTCATGAATGTGATGATTTTGTAGATTTTTCACATGAAAAAGCCATAGAAAGTCTTAGAGAATCTACTAGAAGAACTAAAACAGATTTTGTAGAAATACAGTACCAGTCACACAAAATGAAACTGTGAAGTTAAGATAGATGAGATTGCAATGTCTGACAACATTGATTTGAGAAAAAATGAAATAAAAACTGATGACAAGAGTAGGGATCCCCCAACCTGGATTCAAAAAGCACATCTTATCACTTATGTCATTAGAAGTCCAAAAGGTAGAGTTAAAACCAAAAGTAAGGTAAGGAATCATGTCAGTCTTTCTTGCTATGTATCACTTGTAAAACCTAAATCTGTGAATGATGCCCTTAAGGAAAAAGCCTGGATCTAAGCCATGCAAGATGAGCTGAATCAATTTGAAAGAAATCAAGTGTGGACTTTAGTTCCCAGACCTAAAAACACTAATGTTATTGGAACTAAATGGATTTTTAAGAATAAAAGTGATGAACATGGGCAAGTGCTTAGGAATAAGGCTATATTAGTTGCTCAAAGGTACACACAAATTGTGGAAATATATTTTGATGAAACCTTTGCACCTATGGCTAGGTTAGAATCTCTTAAGTTGTTGCTTGCTATTGCATATATGTTAAACTTCAAACTCTTTCAAATGACTGTTAAAATAGCTTTTTTTCTAAATGGCATTTTAAATGAGGAAGCTTTTGTTAAGCAACCAAAGGGCTTTGTTGATCCTAAACATCCCACTTATGTTTGCAAACTAAAAAAGGCTCTGTATGGTTTGAAACAAGCTCCAAGTGCTTGGTATGAAAGGGTTTCAACCTTTCTCCTTGGCAAAAGATATACTAGAGGCAGCAATGATAAAACCATGTTCATAAAGGATGCATCTAAGTATATTATTGTGGCTCAAATCTATGTTGATGATATAGTGTTTGGTTCTACACTTGATGATAACACTAATGAGTTTGTTGAGCTTATGCATGAAGAATTTGAGATGAGTATGGTAGGTAAACTAACCTTTTTTCTTGGACTTCAAGTCAAACAGCTTGATGATGGCATTTTTATCTCTCAAACTAGGTATGCAAAGCACTTAGTAAAAAAATTTGAAATGTACAGGAGCAAAGCTATGAGAACACCTATTGCTACTAATCTCAAACTATCAAAGGATAAGGCTGGAAATAATGTTGATCATAATCTATACAGTAGCATGATTGTAAGCCTTCTCTATCTTACAGTAAGCAAACCTGACATCAGTTTCATTGTAGGTCTCTGTGCTAGATTCTAGTCATGTCCAAAAGAACTACATATGGCAGCAATTCTACCTCTTCTTTCTAGATTTTTCTTCTTCTTCTCCTTTATGGGGCATTTGGTATGGGTGTTTAGCTTCATGGGAATAGGTTTCACATTACTAGGAAAATAGAATATGGGAATCCGATTTCTGGGAAAGAAACATTACTATGTTTGGTTGTCCATAAGAATCTTATTCTTAATTCCTGAGGGAATTTGATTACCGTGTTTCGTTACACATAGGATTGTAATAAATTTGATCAAAGTGTGAGTAAGCTTTAGAATTAAAATTTTTGTAATATGTAAAAGATACTTTTTTTTCATGTTCTAGTCTGCAATAAAAAAAATTAAAAAATTACGAGGATAATAATTTTGAATATTTTAAAATTAAATATAAATGATCAATTTTCTAAACTATTTTAAATTTATTAATAAATCTCTATAAGCTATATTATAAAGGATAGACAAAAAAGTGTTTAAAAGAACCAGTTTTAAATATTAAAAAATAATTAACATGTAGACTAGTTTTAAATATAAAGAAGAAAAATCCTACATTCATGGACACATACATGATACAACAGCATAAAAACTCCTATTATGCCATCGTACCCAATGCCAATTATAGGTAAACAAATTGTTGTTTTAGTTTTATTTGTGCTAAAACTGAGTGAAGCACAATTTAATTCACAATTAATAATAGCAAGGTAATTTCTTTTTCACCCTTCTTCCCCGTCTCTCTCCTTCCCTCTTCCTTCATGGTTCTTTCATCTCCTCTCTCTCTCTCTCTTGTCTTCACAAACAAAGAACCCATCAATGAAGCCTTTAAGAAGCTCAAAATCGAGTGCAAATCTAGTGCAGATCTAGTTTTGGTGTTGTCTTCTCTAGCCCCATGTTCAAGGACAGGTCAACTTTGGTGTTCTGTCCTTTGTCTCGTAATTTCTCCTCTGGTTTCTATCCCCTCCCAAATCAAAAAACTGAAGCAAATATTGAAGAATGCGAGCTAGGATGGTTGTGGCAAACCTGTGGTGTGTTGTGGTGGTTTAATGGTAGATGTTTTGGGTGACTTGATTTGAGTTTAGCGAACTTGGGATTCAAAAATTTGTCCCTTTTATTTTGATGTCAGTAACTTATGTTGGAATTTAATTTGATTTTTATTTTATTGATGGAATTACTTATGTTGTAATTTTAATTTATTTTTCATTTTCTTGATGGTTGTGGTTGAAGAAGAGGAACAAAGGGTTAGGGATTTCATGTTTTTGTCTATAGGGAGAATGTTTCACTTTCCCAGCAATCATAAACTCTCCTGTATGAAGGGTTTCAGATTACCCCATAAAATGGGTATATGAAACCCACGAGTTATTCAGATGTCAGGGATAAAAAAGCCCATTAATCAAACCAAACATGAGTTAGTATTCCCATTCCCATTCCCAAGCAATCAAACCATCATACCAAACACCTTTTAATTCTTTGCAATAAATAGAAAGAGAGAGAGAGCTAGCGATTCTTGAGAAAAGGAAGAAATGAATTCTCTATAGAGGCCTTAAACCCTACCCCTTATATATAAACATAAGCACATATTTCAAGTTAGGGCCTCTATTTCGTAAATCTTTCAAATATGCCCCTTAAATTTTATATCCAAAATCATAACACTTTGGCGCACACAAGCAATAATATACGTGCACTCTAAAATAAAATAATGTCACGGCCACTTACTACTTTGGGATGTTACAAAGTTTAGCCTGACAATCCAGATTATATCGGGTCCATGCTATCGAATCCTACGCAAAGAAGTAGATGGTCCAAACCTCCTCTCATTCAATCAATCATAATGGTATATACGTGACATTTTGTATTGTGTGTGACACTTTTTTGTTCCTATAAACCTTCAAGTGGTGTCCCTCATGCATCAAGAACTCAATGAGAGCTTGATTCTTAAGGTTTTAGGCATGAATCTCACTTTCATAGCACATCACATATCATCTTTACCTCATTTCGATACATTCACCAGCTTTAATAATATCATTAATACAAATGAACAGTGGAAAGTATTGGCTCTTAACCAAGGTCGCCGGAGTTACTGTTTACTCCGACCGATTTGTGAGTTAGGCTATGAGATTTACATATGTTGTAGATCGAAGTAACTTAAATAAACTTTGCTTCTTGAGCCTCACCAAATTCCGACTAGAAATCTGTCAAAATTGTGAAAAACAAATTCGGAATTCACTGTTCATCCACCGCTGATGAGCGAGTGAAGTCTCACCTCCATTACTATCGTATTTGCCTCAGTCAGCTCTACAACTTTGCCTTCATCACCGTCATCTGACTCGGCCGGCATCACCTCCGTACACGGCACTTTTTGTTACTGTTCATCGTCGACGTTTTGCACCGAACGGCTTGTGGGCTCTCCCCTCTACCACTGGATTGTAGATCGGGGGACGTTGGTTAACTTTCGCTTCTGCACCATCATCAGATTCCAAACGAGTCTCTCTCAAATCGCATTGTTATTTCCAGGTGGTACTATTCACCGTCGTGATTACTGTTCATCCGATGGGCACTGTTCATCAACCCGACCAGATTGCTTCTCAGGCTATTTCATGCAACTTTGCTTTTTGGTCGATCTCCTAATTCCTTGTAGATCACCTCTAGATTCTATGCGAACTGTTTTTCTGGCCGAGAATGTAGATTGACTCTTTTTTTGTGACTGGTTTGCACTTTTTCTATTGAATTTTCTTTGAATCACATACTATTATTGTTGGGATTGCTATAGAATTCTATTTAGATTGAATTTGTGTTGACTTGAAAATTGTTGTTTGGTTATCGAATCTGCCAAAACCAACCATGCCCACCAAACGAACACCTACTATTACCAACCAGACACAACCCCCACATCGCACCAACCAACTACGACCACCAACTAAGACCTCCTTTCCCACCAACCAACCTCACCCACGACCTAACAATTCCAAAACCAAACCTCCTCAAGCTCAGGGTTCATAGGCAGATAGAGTTCGGGTGACTGAGGCAAGCACTCGGTTTAGTCTTGACTCGATAGCTCGAAAGATCTCAGGTTCGGTTCTTGAGATTTCTGATGATTTGATTGATGATGCTGGATCTGATTGGCTACGTTGTATTGTGGGATTTTTTCCGGGTTATACTATGCCATTCCATGCTGCGCGCTTTATTGCTATGCGTGCATGGAAGTCTAGTGGTTTGGAAGATGTCCGCTCCACTGGTACTGATTTTTTGATATTCAGATTTAGGACTGAAGAGCAAGTCCATGACATTTTAGAGAGAGGGCCTTGGATGTTTGGTGGGAAACACATCATATTGCAACAGTGGAACCCTCATTTCTTCTTTGACTAGAATCGAATCTCCAGAATTCCGGTTTGGATCCGCATGCATGGATTGCCATTCCCCTTATGGTCAGCTAGAGCTCTCAGTGCCGTCTCTAGTATGGTTGGTCGGCCATTGTCATGTGATAGGATGACTTACGAGCACACTCGGTTATCCTACGCCAGGGTTTGTGTTGAGCTAGATGCTGAACACGCTCCTATTTATGATTTTGAGATTCGATGCAAACTTTCCTCTGAGCCTATTAAGATTCGAGTTGAATATGAGTGGAAGCCAAAACACTGCCCTAAGTGCTGTTTATTTGGGCATACTTGTCGAGATCCAGTTAAGTCTTCTGAGACTAGTCGGGATCAGATTGTTGTTGCAGAGGTTACCCCAGGATTACATGACAAGGGAAAGAGTGTGGCTATTGTTTCCACACCAATAGGAGATATTACCCCATCGATTTCACAACCAGAAACTGAATAGAAGAGTACAATGGGCAAAATCTTTGATCGGCTTGAGATTGCTACTAATAATTCAGATTTTGAGTAAGATTTTGGCTCTAATCCACTACATCATATTGAGGTAGCCCATGATACACTTCTAAAGCATGCTACTTTGCCTAGCTCTTCAGAGACTACTCCTCCAAAAGGGCTTGCTACTAAGGATTCTCTGAAATCTGATATGACAACTTTGAACAATCAACCGCCTGTCTCTAATTCTTCCCTTACTACTGCTAATGGTAAGAATAATAAGAAAAGACAGGAAGCTAATGAGAGTAGAGGAGGCACAAGCCTCCGCTGATTTCTTTATTCAGTTTGAACTCCTTCCAATTTCCTATGATAGGAAGTTGGAATATTAGAGGCCTTAACGGCTTCTCTTCGTAGCGGGCAGTTAAAAATTGGATTTCTAAGTATTCTTTGGGTTTAATTGGTCTTATAGAGACTAAGGTTAATAAGCAACATCTTGCATCGGTTGTTTCAAAAATTTGTCCTTCCTAACACTTCTTGTCAAATGTCACTGATTCAATTGCTTGCAGAATCTTAGTTTGTTGGGATCCTACTTTGTACAGTTTGAGTAGTCTGCAGTCTTCTCCCCAGTGGATAGCTTGTCGAGTTCTCAGATTGTCAGATGGGGTTTCTTTTGGTTTGGTCTTCGTTTATGGTTCTAATGATCTGGGTGGGCGTCGACAGTTGTGGGACTTTATCAGAGATCAATCTGTAGGCTTTGGTGATTTACTTTGGTTGGCATTGGGTGATTTCAATGCGATTTTACGCTCTACGGACAGAGTTGGTGGAGCTCAAGCTTGGCATGGTTATATGGATGAGTTTAGTCAGTGTGTTCATGATGCAGCATTAATAAGAGTTTCATCTATTGGGCTTCGATACACTTGGCATAATGGGCAGCAAGGAGAGGGTACTATTCTTAGAACTCTTGATTGGAGTTTTGGTAACTCTTCATGGTTCTTGACATGGCCAAGCACAACTTCTGAGGTTCTTCCTTGGGATGCTTCTGACCACAGTGGTATGGTTATCAGATTTGGAGATCAGCGTAGGCGAACCTTCAGTCCTTTTAAATTCTTGAACTTTTGGGCTGACCGAGATGGTTTCTTGGAGATTGTACAAAGAGTGTGGTCTATACCTGTCGATGGAGATCCTATGTTTCGGGTTACACAGAAATTGGGTTTGTTGAAACGTGAACTCAAGACTTTACATGCAAAGGATTCTAGCCATATTTCTAGTAGAGTCATTGAGGCCAAGGCTCAGTGGGTTGCGGCTCAGGCTGCTCTGGATGAGAACCCCTATTCAACAGAATGTATTTCGGCTGAGAGGGTTTCTGCTAAACAGTATTCGCAATTATGCAGAGACGAGGAGGCTTTCTTTCGACAGAGGTCAAGGATCCAATGGCTTTCTTTAGAGGATCAGAATACCAAATTCTTTCATAAGTCATTGATCCATAGACAGGCCAGGAATCAAATTCATCAACTTGAGGATGAGAATGGCACCGTCTTTACAGATCAAGGCGAATTAGGACATCTAGCTGTGAGGTATTTTCAGAAGCTGCTTACAGCTCCTTCTAGACCTTCTATTGAAGATGCTTCTTGGTTTTTCTCTGGAAGAGTTTCTGAGGAGATGTTACCTTCTTTATCATGCCCTATTACTGATGATGAGATCAAGTCAGCTTTATTTTTGATTCCTGATGATGAAGCCCCAGGTCCAGATGGGTATACCTCTCTATTCTTTAAGAGGGCTTGGGATATTATTAGTATGGAGTTTAAGGCTGTTATACGCTACTTCTTCACGACTTGTCGGATGCCTAAATGTGTTAATGCCACTAGAATTGCCTTGGTCCCTAAGGTTGAGAGTCCGAGCACTATAAGTGATTTTCGACCAATCTCTTGTTGTAATGTGCTATATAAGTGTATCTCCAAAGTGATCGTTAATCGATTTAAAGCGGTCTTACCTGATGTGATTGGGAGTTCACAGTCTGCTTTTGTCCCCGGTCGAAGAATTTCTGATGCTATTCTATTGACTCAAGAGCTGATGCATAATTACCATCTTGGGCGCTCGCCTCCTCGATGTGCTTTAAAGGTGGATATTTGCAAAGCTTTTGATACTGTCAGCTGGGATTTCATCCTTTTGGGTTTAAGAACGATCGGTGTTCCAGAGTGTATGGTTCGCTAGATTACGACATGTATGTCCTCTGCATATTTCTCAGTTGCTTTAAATGGAGAGCTTCACAGGTTCTTCTCCACCTCCAGAGGAATTCGACAGGGTGATCCTTTATCGCCATACCTTTTTGTGCTGGCCATGGAGGGTTTGAGTGGTATTCTTCGAGAGGCTACTCAGAGGCTTGGTTTTCGATATCATTGGAGATGTCAACAGGTTTCTCTCACTCATCTTTGTTTTGCAGATGATCTAATGGTTTTTTGTAGGGCAGATATGGGCTCTGTTAGTGTGATCCGTGCTACGTTACAGAAGTTTATAGAGCTCTCTGGTTTAGTTACGAATTCGACCAAAAGTCATGTCTTCTTCTCTGGAGTCAATGATGAGGACCGAACTGCATTGGAGGCCATCTTGGGTTTTCAAGTGGGGAGTCTGTCGGTCAGATATCTGGGGTACCTCTAATCAGTACCAGATTACGCCTCTCAGATTGTGCTTCATTGATAGAACAGATTTTGTCGAGGATCAGGTTATGGACATCTGCTATGCTGACTTATGCTGGCCGACTTCAATTGATCAAGTCGGTTCTCTTTTCCATCCAAGTCTATTGGTCCTCCATGTTCACTCTACCTGCAGCTGTGGTACGGAGGATCGAGGGTATTATGGCTGCTTTCCTTTGGAAAGGGATCTCTTTGTCTCGTTCTGGGGCCAAAGTAGCTTGGGATTCGGTTTGCTATCCGTTGAAAGAAGGTGGATTAGAAATAAAGCGAGTCAAGGAGTGGAATTGTGCAGCTATTCTGAAACATGTTTGGAGACTTCTTTCTAACCAATCCTCCACTTGGTCTTCTTGGATTCATAAGGTGCTCCTTCGGGGCCGCTCATTTTGGCAGATTTGGGTAACTTCTGGAGCCTTTTGGTCTTGGAGGAAGATTTTGCACAGTCGGGCTTGATGTAGAGGTAAATTTGTCTCTTGTATTGGAGATGGCCGTAATACCTCTCTTTGGCAGGATTACTGGTTGCCACAGGTGCGTCTATGTGACTTGTTACCCTTCAGGACTCTTACATCCATAGGTCTTCCTTCAGATGCTAGGGTCTCAGACATTATTCAGAATAGGGACTGGGCTTCCTGATGGAGGTCAGGCCCTTAGGTTGATTTGGGACTCAGTCAGCATCCGACCTACGATGGGGGCTCCTCATCATGTTTTGGAAGGGTCATAACTCAGGTATTTTCTCTATTGGCTCCGCATGGGAATTGTTACGGAGTAGGCGACCGGTGAACACTCTTCATCATCTTCTCTGGTTCCCTGGCCATGTCCCAAGACACTCTTTCATTCTTTGGCTTGCCTCTTTAGGTCGGCTTCATACTATGGATCGACTTCAACGTCATGGTATCTTACAATCTTCAAGCTGTGTTCTCTGTGTTTTAGCAAATGAGACCCATGACCATCTTTTCTTTAGCTGTCCTTTCTCATCTTCTGTTTGGGGGGAGATTTCAGCTAAGACTCTCGTTGTTTGGCCATCCTTTTGTTGGACATCCTTGCTCCAATGGGCTTCTCTACATCTCCAGGGCAGGAAGAATTTTGGATATATCCTTGCACGTTTGGTCTTCTCTGCAACAGTTTATTCTCTTTGGTATGAAAGGGATGATCGTATGTATCAACAGCGACGTCGGACCTGTCGTCAGGTGACTGATGAGATTTTTGACTTGGTTCGTTCTCGGCTTCTAGCCTTGGAGGCCAAGTATGCGATCACTCCTCAGCTTCGTGCCATATGGGGTCTACATAATTAACTTTGTTCTTGGACTTTGTTTTGCTATTGGTTTAGTTGTGGTTGGTTTGAGCCTGTGCGCCTTTTTTTCTATTTGATTGGGCCTTTGGCTCTCTTGTTTAGGTTGTTTTGTTTTGGGCCCTTGGGCATTAGTATTTCCTGTTTGGAATTATGAGTATTAGGTACTCTTTTTGGGGTATACCCCTCGTATCTTGTACATTCACTTTTTCTTTCATGTGAATAGTAACTTTCTCCCAAAAAAAAAATCTTTACCTCATTTCATGCCATTACATATCAAATCCATATGCATAAATTTTATGACATCACATCTCAAATCCGTATGCACAAGATCACAATCAAGCTTTCAATCAAAACATAACTTTCATATTTACTTAAGCATTTAGAGCAACACACATCTCAGAAAACAATAATATATCCATTGTGACCTCAGTTAGGAGTCTAGCATACTTACCTATTTAAGCTTCAGTGTAAAGATCCTTGTTTCAACCTATAAATCATCAAAAATTTCCTTAGGGATCAGTAAACACAATAGTAAAAGGTGATCCATTCACTGACTCAACACTGCACATGCTTGATTGGATGATTTTTAGAAAGTTGATGCTTATTCCAATTCTTACAAAAATTTGCAAAAATCAATTAAACGTATATATAATACCTTATTAAAATTATCATATTAAAATGAGATCATATACCCCTTGGAAACTAATTAATTTTTGTACAAATTCAAATTTTGTCTAGTAGCCTTTCAGACTGAGCAGCATGATTTTGAAAAGTCATAAAAGTTCTAACAATGATCAAATCATTATAAAATTCTCTAGTATAATAAAATACATATACAAGATTCATCCCTCCAAAAATCATAACTTTTTGTTGACTTTAGGTTTGTCAAAAGTAAATCGTTTTGCTTACTCTGTTCTAAAAGTTGAAAATTTCAGATTTACTAACACAGTCTTGAAAAATCATAACAATTTCCAAAACACTTCAAACATCATGAAACTTTCCAATTCATAAGAAAACATACTCAAGATTTCACATACCAAAATCAAGAGTTTTGATGAAGGAAAAGTCCCTCATCCATAGTTTGTTTCCCATTCACTTTTTTGAAATAGGGGATTTTTAAACTATGTTTCAGCAGGGTTTAAAAATTCACAAAAAATTGCATATTTCAAATTTTTAGGTGAATAAAAATGCTAAATGATCTTGAATATGTCTACTTTAACATATAAAAAATTCATAGTAAAAAAGAAACCCTAGAATTTCTGCAAAGTTTTCAATTATAGACTGCTCAACAACTGACCGTGCAAAGTTTTTAGCTCAAGCATCACCTATGGCTTCCTAAAATCATCCAACCCTTAGAATCTTTTATAACTTACAACAAATCATGATTTCTAGTAAATTTTAGAGGATATATGACATAAAATACCATAAACTACTCTATAACACAATCATGACAAAATTCATGTATCAAGACTAGGACTTAGAGAAGGAGATGAATTCTACTCTCTTCTTCCTAGATTCCTCTTCTTCTCCTTCTCCTCTAATTTTCTGCAATATAGGGAGGGAAAAAGAGAGAGCTAGGGATTTTGGAAAGAGAAGTAAATCTATAGAGAATGCCTTAAACCCTCGCCCTTTTTATATTATATTATATATATCAGGTTAGGGCCTCCATTTCACGAAGCTTTCAATTAGCCCCCCCCTTAACATTTTTATTTCCATTACCAACACTTGAGTGCACACAACAAATGATATACATGCACTTAAAACACAACTAATGTTGGGATCACTTACAAATTTAGGATGTTACATTAAGTATATAGAATTTGAGCTTCTTTAAATCTTGCAAAAAATATTTATCAATAGTACATACTTAAATTTAAAATAGTCAAAACACTTTGCATTCTTAAAATAAGTTAACAAATTCCACATGTCACTAGATGCTTAAAACTCAAGCAAAAATGAGAACAATAAAAAACCTGAGTCCTTTCATATAGAAGGGTTGATTAGAAATTTTCAAAATCTTAAGGCATGGGAAAGACCAGCCCACTATGTAGGTCTACCCATGAGCATTGTTGTTTGACAGCAAAACAAAATTCTTTCTGTCTTTCTATTAAAAAGGATTTATGTTGTCTAAAATTTTTTAGGAGTAGGTCCATTTTTACAAGGCACCCCTAAATTTGTATTGGTTTTAAATTTAACTATTTTTTTGTTAATAAATTTTATTACACAAAAAAATATAGTTAAATTTAGTATTAATTTTCAAAACCAATTTCTATGAATATTAACTGTATAATATATAATCTTCATTTTAATTATCGTTGTAAAATATAGTAAAACCTTGAAAACATCTTGCTATCTTTCTTCTTCTCTAGTCTTATAATGGGTTGGGCACATTTTGCTCATAAGGCAAGGACAGTGAAAAACAAGAAAGAAGCTTTGTATTGTGTGTGAATTTTTGTTTTCCTTAGGAATAATAATTCTACATAGGGTGAGGCTATTTGCATCCAAATATTTTCTCCACACATCCCCTCTACTCAATAAATCTTTTATTAGAATTTAGAATTTTTTTTTTTTACCACACATAAAGAATCATTTTCCTCATTCAATTGATTTATTTAATCTACGCACCTACCATTTTCCTAAACAAATTTATTTTCGTCCTTTCACTTTTTGGACATTTTTAAGAGATTGATTTGTTAGGAATTTTGATAAAAATGTAATATATTTTTAGTACAGTTAGAGAGAAGATGAACTAACAAAGCACTTGACTAAAAATTAATCTCTTAACTTTAATCTTTTTTCGTTTCAAATAAAGAGTTTTTGCTTTATTTCCTGCATACATCATACCACTCTTGGTGACGAATACCATTGAAGTTAAGCCAGGTCAATAGAAGTAAGGCTTTACTCCCTTCCTAGGCACAAAAATAATAATTATAAACTAGGGTGATTTATTTGCTATCGTATCTAAAATCTCTTCAGCAAAACACCTTTTTTACAAAACTTTGATTGTATTGCAATTTTAGGAATTAAGGTTTTATGACTTGTTAAATGTGAACCTTAGAAATTAATCTCAAAGTAGCTCATCCGGCATAATATTGTTAATTAAGAGGATGTTGACAGTGGACTTTCTAATCTACAAATAACCTACAATGTATGAATTTCTTGCCTCTTAATCTTTAATCTGACAACTTCTCTCATAATAATTTTAATGTTGTATAACAGCTTTGATAATGACATCTTGGCACTAAAAGTTTGGTTTCTCTCTAGCGAGTGGAAGGCAGAAAGCTAGTAAAACATACTTTTTTTGTTAGGAAGCATCACCCTATATAGGATTCAGAATTGGTAAATTGCTTTGTTCTTATGTTGCAATTTTTTATGTATATATTTTTGTACACATAAATACTAAAGTTTATTCATACAGTGGCCAGAAGATCCTATTTTTCTTTTAAATACTTCAAATCATTTTGTTCATAAGGTGGAGAGAAAAGCTGCCTCCGATAGTAGAGGCATCCAATTAATTTTCTGCCTACTACTTTTTATAAGCACATTCAACCCCCTTTTACTTGTAAACTGTAACGCATGATATTCTCAAATCATGCTATTTAAGACATGAAATAATATTTTAGGAGTGAATTATATTTTGCTTTCTCTTATTTGAGGTGAATGAAATTTTCTATTCCATTTTCTTTAACATCCCACTAGTAAGTGATCTTAACATTAGCTTGATATAAGAACATGTTTAATTTTTTTTAATTGTGTGCATATAAGGGTGGTGGTAAAAGAAATAAATAGTAGGGGTCTAAATAAAATGCTTGTGAAATGAGGGCCCTAATTTGATATTGTATATATGTTTATAAATAAGGAGTGGGGGTTTCTTTCGTTATTCTCAAGAAACCCTAGCTGACTG
Source organism: Boswellia sacra (assembly GCA_013180625.2). Lineage (NCBI taxonomy): Eukaryota > Viridiplantae > Streptophyta > Magnoliopsida > Sapindales > Burseraceae > Boswellia > Boswellia sacra. The sequence continues at coordinate 19,491 of SNVD02009832.1, forward strand.
TCTTTTCTTCTAGAATTGGAAGAGAAAGAAGAAGAAGCTAGAAAATGACAGGTAGAATTCATTTCCTTCTCCAATATCTAGTATTTGGGCATAATTTTGTTATGAATTGTTGTGTGAGGAAGTGGTTTATGGTACCTTTAGGTCACGTATGCTATGAGACTTGTTGAAATTCATGATTTGTTAAAAGTCATAGAGGATCCAAATGATTTGGGTGATGATAGGAAGTTAGAAATGATGCTTGAATCCAAACTCTACAGGGTCTTTTTGTTAAGCAACCCTTAATCCAAAAATTCCTAGAAATTCTAGGGTTAATTTTTGGCTATGAAATTTTTATATTGAAACTAGACCTATCTAGGATTATATAAAATTTTGAATCACTTGAAAATTTTACTTTTGTAATTTTTTGTGAATTTTGGAATCTGCTGAAACGGATTTGAACATCCCCTATTTCAAAATAGACCATGCAGAATGAATTTTATATAAAGGACTTTTCCTTCATGAAAACCCCTAATTGTTGGTATGTGAGATTTTGAACATGTTTTCTTACCAAATGGAAAGTTTCATGGTTTTTGAAGCCCTGTAGGAAATGTTATGATTTTTCAAAATTGAGTTTATAAAACTGAAATTTTCAATTTCTAGAATAAAGTAAGCAAAATAAATTGCCTTTGACAGAACTAGACTTAAGAAAACATTGTGATTTTTGGAGAAATGACTCTTATATATGTCTTTTAATAAGTTGCAAATTATTGTAATGATTTGGCTATCGTTTAGCCTTTTATTAATTTTCAAAATTGTGCTACTCAATTGAAAGGCTACTGGACAGAATTCGAAAGTGTGCAAAACTAAGTAATTTCAAAGGGTATATGACCTCATTTTGATTTGATAATTTGCATGACGTATTATATATGTGTCTAAATGGTACATGCAAGTTTTTGTAAGAATTGGTACAATTATCATCTTTCTACAAATCATCCAACCAAGTGTATTCAGCATTGAGTTAGTGCATGGGTCAATTGTTGTTATTGTGTTTGATGACCCTTAAAGAAATTTCGATGATTTCCAGGTTGAAATAAGGATCTTGAAGTAAACCTTATTCAGGTAAGTAAGCTAGACCCTTGACTAAGGGCATAATGGATATGTTATTATTTATGAGATGTGTGTCTTCCATATGCGTACAGGAATATGAGAATTATGTTTTGAATTGAGAACTTGATTGGAATTTTGTGCATGTGGATTTATATGTGATGGAATGAAATGGCGCCTATGAAATTGATACGTGATGCTATGAAATGGTGCAGATGGAATTGGTATGGCATGAAACTTGTGTATAAAAATTGAAATGTTAAATGCTATGGGAATGATGATTCATGCCTAATGCCTTAAGGACCAAATTCTATTCGAATGAATTATGCATGAGGGCCGCCTCTTGTGATTGCGTGGGGACCACCTTTTAAGGGTTATAGAAACTGCAAAATGCCACACACAATAGAAAGCACCACATGTCGATTGTTATGACTAATAGCATGGGGGCCACCTCTTGAAGGTTATGAAAACTACAAAGTACCACACGCAGAACAGTGTGATTGATTGAGTGAGGGAAGGCCTAAATCATGTGTTTCCTCGTGTGGGATTCAGTAGCATGGGCCCGATATAACCCAAATTGTCAGATTAGCCTCAAATTGTGATGATATTTGATATAGGTCCCTAAGGATTATGAAATGTGTAATAAGCATGGGTATTAGTTGATATATATGGGAAATGGCCAGTGGAGGCCCATTGGATAGAAATATGGCGCAGAAGCTCAAGTGTAGATGCGTAGAAGTGCAACATATGTCGATTCATGTCTTAGGTAGAAACCTTGCACTGGCGAGCAACATATGTGGCACAAGAGCATAGCTCCTATTTCTAAAATTCACATCGAGGCAGAAACCTTGCGCAGGTGCGTAATGCCCGTTGTGCAAGAGTGCAACTCCTATCATATGGGATTGGTTTGGTTGACTTGTATGATAAGTAATCAATTATAAATTGTGTTTAATATGGGTTTTTCTTTGAATTGTCATGTGTTTAGATTAATTAAGCTTACTTACTGAGTTATACTCATTAGTCTGTTGCGTACCTCATGTGATCGATAGAGTTCAGCTTGTGTGAAGGATCTATTGGCATAGTGACAACAAAGTTCCCTGGCAACTACGTGTCCATTACATCATCATTATTTTGGTTAATCATTATTTTGATTTTTTTAAGCTATTGTTGTAAACATTACTGTACCGTAGTTGTCAGTTGTTGGGAACTCCAATTTATTAATAAAATATGCTTTTGTTTGTTATAGTTCCCAACTAAAAGAGGATGAATGAATGTCATTAGTTGCACTCATGACCCCTTAGGGATTCTGGGTGTGACACTAACAACTCATATGCGTCACAGGGAGGAAGTCTAATATTTCAAGTTTGTCAAATTTCTAGTATTTGGACCATTTATTTAGACTTTTTATTATGCAATCTTTAATCCTCTACTTAGTCTTTGATACAGAGTTCTTTGCCTTAAGTGTTACTAATTATTTTTATTTTACTTCCCTCTTAGACAGTTATTGAAGTATTTCCAACAGTCTAGAATATGCTTTAAGGTTAATCTTCCTAGAGAAAGGTAGATGTAGCAATTTTATAAGTACATACGTATGCTAAAGTTTGTCCATATGGTGATTGCAAGATCTGAGGTTGTTTTCAATTCCTCAATTCATTATAATGAGTTGCATCCAGTTTTTCTCCTATAGATTTGCATAAGTATGTTCAATCCCACTTTATCAATAAACTTCAATGGATTGCACAATTCATGTCCTTCAAGACATTAAGTATTATTTAGGAATGAATAACAATTTCCTTTTTTTTTTTTTTAGATAATATCACAGACCTTCCCTACCTTTTGATGTAATGTCATGGAGATGGGACTTTTGCTTCTTCTTTTGTTCTAAAAAGAATCCCTATGTTTTGAAAAACCTATCACAAGCCCTTCTGGGCAATCATCGAAAGTACCCCTAAGGTTTGTGAAATCATCACTCGTAGACAAGGTTTGGGTTTTTTTAAGGGTTAATTCTAATTTGCCCCCTGAGGTTAGGCCAAAAAAAAATTGAGGACCTCAGTTTTCCGAAACTCAAAATTATCCCCTAAGGTTACTGTAGTACCGTTAGATTTAACGGAAAATGTATTAAATGGTAACTTAACGCTTTAGAAACCATTTAGAAAATGGTATTATAGTCTATTTTTCTGCTTATTTGCGTTAAGTTATTATTTAATACATTTTTTATTAAATCTAATATTAGCATTAAGTTATTATTCAATACATTTTCCGTTAAATCTAACGGTTTAATACATTTCCCGTTAAATCTAACGGTGATACAGTAACCTCAGGGGGCATTCTTAAATTTCAGAAAACTTAGGTCCTCAATTTTTTTTAAGCCTAACCTCAGGGGACAAATTGAATTATCCCTTTTTTTAATCAACAACTCCCCCAACCTTTTGAATATGCATCACAAACATCCCTAAGCCATTTGCAACTGTTTTCTATATGAAAATGCATGTTATAATTACCTTGATGCCCTTATTAATTTCTTAATAGAAGACAAAGTTCTCTTCTTAATGTTTTAAGAGGAAATCAACAAAATCAAATTTTTTTATTTATCTATTTTTCGAATGAAAAATCGGGACGGAAGTAGTATTCAGTTTTCAGTTTGGTATTGGGATGAAGGTTGGGTTGTCTTTGAAGAAGATGATTGGAAAAGGGCTGGGTAGAAGCTAGCTCCTCTCGGTTTTCCAACGACCCGGGTTTGATCAGAGTGAAGTAGATACAGGTGGGTTGTTGTTCTCAGGTTTTGTGAGGCCAAAATCTGATAGCTTTGGTGCAGATCGGAGAAGCGAGTAGGAGATCAAAGTTGATGAATGGAGCTTTTACTGGATCCGGTGATTTGAAGGCAAGGGTGATTGGATTTGTTTTCTGGTGAAGGAAATGGTTATGAGGGGAGGATGATTATTATTGGTTTGGGAGGGGAAGCTTGATCAGAGAAGCTATGGTGGTGTCGATCTCTACTAGTTGACTAATTATTTTTCTTTTAAGTGAGGCGAGTTGATCAGAATTGGAGAAAAGGGTGATTGGATCGGAAAGACATTTGGAGATGAAGGTGAGACGGAGAGGGATTTCCAATAAAGGAAGGAGAAGCTTCGTGTAGTGGCTTCTTGGTTGAGTGTGAATGGGATTGGGTCATAATGGACCAGATGGAGGAGAGATGGAGTGGTAATGTGGGTGGCTGTGTTGTTCACGAGGGTGGCTAGACATAGATCAGGAAAAAAAAAAGAAAGAAAAGTTCCAATCCACTGAAGGGGGTTGATGAAAGGAGGTTCTCGGTTGTTGATGGTGATTTTTCGATGAAGAATGAGTTGTGTGTGAAGGATTTCAGCTAGGCTTCAAGGTGGTGGAACGGATTTCCATATTTCTATCATTGTTAAGTGGATTGATTAATTATTATTATTGAGTGGATTGATTAATTTACGCATTTATCCCTATAGAAAACAGTGGTATACGGCTTAAGGATGTTTGTGATGCATTTTCAAAAGGTTAGGGATGTGGTTTGTGATGCATTTTCAAAAGGTTAGGGATGTGGTTTGTGATGCATTTTCAAAAAGTTAGGGAAGTGGTTGATTAAAAAATCCCAATCTTCTCTAGCAGTGATGATTCACAAACCTTAGGGTAGCTTCTAACGATTGCCCAAGCCCTTGTGTTAGTTGTGCCATTAGCTGGCATCATTTTTTGGTCCAATTTCAATAATTACCAAAATCCCCTTGATAATATAATTAATTAAATAATAAAATAATTTAAATTTAATATAATTAATTCAATAATAAAACATCAAAAGAACTAGAACATGACCATTTCTCTCGTAGTCACTTTTCAACTCGTTAGAAGCCACTACCATTGAAAACGCGACCATAGCCACCACCGCTAGTCCACCACCCAAAACAGTTGCATGCACGATCTCCCAATATCCTTAAACCAAAAAAAAAAAAAAAAATCTAGCCACCACACCGCAGCATAGCACCACCAAGCAAAACCACATGCAGATCACATCACCATCTCACCATCACCAAATCATAGCCTCATATCCGCACAATCAAACACAAAGGTAGGAACTAAATTCTTTTGACTCATCCTCACTGTCCTCTCGACACTTAAGCATGATGGCCGTCTACATTGACAAGTGCTCCATCAATCAATCACCACAACAGGTTGTGTTTTTGCATTGAAGGATGTTTACTCTTGATCTCCTCTTCTTCTCCATCTCACAAACCCCCTAAGAATGGTCTGGGTATTCACTTTGGGCCTAGGTATGACAATTGGGGTTCGATCGTCAAAGCCAGTAATTCAAAGGAGAGAATAAGGAATGTGCCTTCAACTTCAATGAGAGAGGTAGTGACTCCCACCGCTAATTAATCCAGTGGGACGGGTTTGAATTTTTCATTTTATTTTTTGAATTAACAGTGGTGACTAATGAAGAATTTAATTGTTGTTGGCCATTGGATTAAACAATTTGTTTTTGGGTTTTGAAGAGTTTCAGATTCGTGTGCAAAGGTGAAATCAGTGGCTAGATTGCGGTGGTTCATAGCGGAGGAAATGGGGGTAGGGGTAGCAAAGGTCGGTGGGCTTGGTGTTGAAGTTGCTGATTGGTTTGCAGTTGCAACGGCTATGCGGGAAAGGTGACGCCAATTGAGTTTTACTCAAAACAATAAAAATTAATTAATTGCATTATAAATTAACTGTTGGCTTTCGTTTATTTAATACTGTCGACATATTGTTAATTGACTAACCTACCCCTCTAAATCCAACTTATTTACAATAATTTAACAATCAAGGTAACAAAGAGAGGCCTGTGACAAGTTTCACAAAACATATGGATTCTTTTAGCAAAAAACAGAAGTCTTATCTCTACGACATTAAGAGGTAAGAGAGGTCTGTGACATTATCCGTTTTTTTACTTATGGTGAATACAATTCCTTGTCTCATCTTTGGTTGCCAACTAAACTTTGCCAACTAAACTATGGACTTGCTTGTTGCAAGGTCACCCGCAAAATCTTGCTAAATTCACCGGCAAAATCTTGCTAAATGCACATGGATTTATTTGTGTCTTAGATTCTGGAGCCCTGAATATCATGGTCATCTATGGATATGCTTATATAAAGTGGGAACAAGTTTGACTTTGTTACATCTGTTTAGGTATTCTTATTTGCTTTGTGTATTTTTTTATCATTATTGCCTTTCATTTTATATGAGAAAAGCGAGGCAAGTTCCGAAACTGAAAATTTAACCATATGATCTGACTGATTTCGGGTCTAAATCACCGTTCCGAAACTTTAATCATCTGATCCGACTGATTTCCAGTTCAAGTCACCAAACCATCACCAGATTCATGTAGATCTGCTCCTAGCGAGTCTCCAAGTGTCGATGGTGCCGCTCCACATGCTGATGGACAATGGTCGGTGGTCGGGGACGACGAACGATCGGCAGGCAGCTTCTTCGGTAAATTTTTTTTTGAATTGTTATATTTGTTATATTTTTATTATTTTTAATAAAATAAATAAATAAGTTGAATTATTTTATTTTATTATTTATATTTAAACTAAACATTAATAATTTAAGTTTTTGATAATTTTTTGTACAATTTTATATTTTTATTAAAAATTAACTTTTAAAAATCAAATTTACTAAACACATATTTATAACTTTTGGACAGCTATTTTAGCAAACACTCTTAACTTTTTGAGACAGCACAACTAACAGCTAGCAGATTTTTCCCACAACACAGCAGTCCAAACAAACCCTTGAGCTTCCCAATGCTTTGCATATTGAAACTAGATGAATGTAAAGGGACAATGTGTTATTGTAGTACTATTGAATTCAAGTTGTTAAACTCCATGATCCTTTCAAAAGTTTCAGAAATGGGAAATCTGTCAAAACAAGGCTTTGACAATTTGGAATTTCTAAAGATTGTTGGCCGAAAGAGATCATAAATTTGTGCCAAAATGTTACTTGTATTGGGAAGGCATTACAAAGGATGAATGGACTCCACGACAAACATGGATGTGTACTTACTCCAGGCCTTAATCTGCGGACCACAAATTTGGGAAATGCTTTGAGTTGTTCCTGGTGCTGCAAAACAAGTTGAATATAAAATGAAGTAATTGTAATGAAGAAGTTCAAACTCTGATTACGCTGTAGGTTTCATTTATGCAGTATCAATAACAAAATAGACAACTTCTTTACCCTACTCTAAAAGGAATTCAATATGGGATGATACAGTATAAGCTGTCCAAAATTCGAGTAGCTCGCTCAATTTGGCAGAATGGAATTCCGTGCAACATTTGTGATGGATGAACTATTCTTTATATGACCTAATCAATGACACCATTACGGTGGACTTCAAGAATTGGAGATGTCACCATGGTTGGTAATCAGAGGAAGCAACAGAGGAAGTGTGAAAATCGCCAGGAGTCTAAAAGCAGAGCGGCAGGGGATGCTGAGACAATTCACAATGAGTTTGTTCTTTGTAACGTCTTCACCAACTAATGACAGTCAGGAAAACTATTTGCTACCCGGACACACTTATCAAGGCTGAGGACATCATCAAGCTGCAGAGAAAACGATCAGGACAACACATTAAATCGCGTTTGATATTGGAAAAATACATTATAAGGAGAGGATGGAAATGAACAGTAAAGGCCAAACAGATAGATTGCATAACCAGTATTTCCATCTTCAGGCCTCTCATCATGACATTTAATTTCAAACTTTAATTGACCATATATCCATTATTGCAGAGTGGCGGAGTCCACACGGCTTGTGGTTGGATCACTAAATCAAAAGTTCACATCAAATTGGCTGCTAAAGAACCGCTAAAGATTTTGCTTTTGGTAGAGGTCACTTATCCTCTTATTATCTTTTTGCCCTAAATTAATTTCAATGAATTATTTAAAGAAAAATGCTTATATTAGATAAAAATAAAAAAATTAAAACTTACTAACAATCTTCTAATAATCTTTACCTCTTTAAAAAAAAATTGATATCATAGAAAATGATACATAAACTTTAAAAAAATTATTACAAAAATTTACATTAATATCATTTAAACAAAAAAAAATTATGGCCTTTGCATGTAAAAACTTGTCTTATAAAATTTAAGTCTTTCAAGATAATTTCTTTTTTTATTTTTTGTTATTTTAAAATTTTGAATATTTTGAATAGTTAATTATGGGTAATTTAGAAAATTTATATTTTTTTAATGATTTTTTTTTTACTGCTCTTAATAAGAGGGGATCAGGTGTATAGGATTTTCATAATTAGAGATGATCATATGAAATTTCAGCAAAGCTCAAAGGAGGCTTATGAAACTGACCCTCAATGCAATAAAGCAACTTTGGTGTAAATGTTAGTTTTTAAATTTTGTATTTTTAATTTATAAAATTTTAATATTAAATAAAAATGTCTTATTGATATTAAATTTTTAAAAGGGTATATATTTGATATTAAATTTAAATGATATTGAGAATGTGTAAAACAAAGAGATATTTTTTAAAAGTATAGAAGGACGGAACCTAATCCAAAACATAAAATATTGAAGTGAATTTGCCAGGCATTTGCTTTTTAAAAGCAAAAAAATAGAAACATAAAAAGACACGAACTGTAAAATACACATTTAATGATGTGAGAACTATTTATTTTATTCTAAATACTGGCTTTACATTCAATCATTCATATTCTATTCAATAGTCAATGGTCTCAATTCAATGTAATTTTTTATTATCCTAATTTAATATAACATTATCTATCTCATACTGATATTCTCATTGAAAATAGTTCTAATCATTAGATGGAAAGATCCAAACATGTTATGATATTTTTTACTTATAATAATTAGGATAATTTAATTTAGTAATATTTCTCGATTGATAACATCATCTAACTAAACTTTTTTTTTATTAATATCAGAAAGGGTAAATCTTACCAAATTCTAAGACATGAAATTCTATACAAGTTTTGAAATTCTAATAATATTTTTTTTCGATGAATACATTTTATTTAATTTTGATATTTTATATTAAGAATAATATTATTTTATATATTAAAAATAATGTTATTTTATAAACTATTTATACAAACTTATTCCTATAAACTTTTACGACATCATTAAATAATTATTATATCATCTATATTAATTAATATAAAAAATAATACCACTAATTACCCTCGCTTCTTTACAAAATCTTAGACATATACACGCTTTTGCCTTTTTTCCCTGACGCCAACCTTACATTTCATGAAATCAATCACTACCGCCGCTGCCTAACAGAATCGTTAAAATCAAAGAACTATTAAAGGGTATAATTGTCTTTTAATCTGTATTCATTCATTTTAACTTCTTGTTTTCATGAGCCTAGCACTACCTAATGAATCACAAGTCTCGAACCATAATTTAAAAATAATAATAATAATAATAAATCTAGCCTTAGTGTGAAACGGCTCGGGCAGCCTCTGGCCGGTGATGAGAGTCACCATCTATCTCGTTAAATTCGTCTGAATCCGATCGTCAAACCCCTATGCCCTTGCCAAAAGAAAAAATTGTTGGAACAGGGGCCTAATGGCCGAAAAGTCGCCAGATCTTGGCATTCCAAACCATACGTCTTAGCCTCCTAAGCGCTCAACACACGATTCATCTTCAACACCTCAACGCAGCTAGCCAACTTCCCAAACTCTTTAGTTGAATCAATGATAATGAGTGGTTTATTTTTTAGTTGTTGAAAACAAAATTGGAAAAAGAAGATAAGGGAAGAAAGGAAAAGAGTGATTGTTTGGTTAAGAAGAAAATGGGGAGAAGAGGAAAAGAGAGAGTTATCGTAGGGATTTGGAAAGATAAAATAATTTTTTTCTTTAATTGTGGATAAATTGGTAACTATATAATTAAAAGATAGAAATTCAAAGTTGACTAACGGAATCCATTAGTCAAAGGTGGCCCCTGATCGATTTCAAGAAATTAAGGGTTGACGTTTAAAAAAGAAGCCAAAACTTGTATATGTCAACATTTTACCAAACCCTAAGGATAGCAAGTACGATTGCCTCGTTAATATTAGTGAAATTTAAAATTCACTCGTCTAATTAAATTATAATATCTCAGTTATATGAATAAGTTTGTATAAATCATTTGTATAAATAATATCACTCTTATATTAAATTTTGACTTAATTGATTTTTTTATTTAAAAATCATACATTCTAAATAACATGACATAAAATTAAAATTCACTCGTCACTTGAACATTGTTATCTGTTATGGAAGATGAACAAAACAAGCACCTAGCGACCCTTATCTCAAGTCATTTTCAACAAGTTCACTCTCACCGTAGCGGCTTTGGCGACTGGGGGGACTTTACTATTAATCTATTATTATGAAGCCGCAGTGCACAGTTGTTTATTTGGAAGCATTGACGAAAAGAGAAAGGTAAAGAGCGATTGTTTAGTTGAGAAGAAAAATGTGGAGAAGAGGAAAAGAGAAGTTAATTATTTTAATATAATTTAATTATTTATACCATTCAGATATCTTAATCGGTTAGTATCTTTTAACATAGATCTTGAATAAATAAATAAATAATTCACATAAATATCTAATTATTTTAATATAATTTGATATTAAAATTAAGAATAATTCAACAATGTTAACTCATAAATTATTTCATCAATAAATTAAACTGTATCAATGTCTAAATATTTATATTAAAATATCATGTTAAAAATCTCACCCCATTTTAGTATATTTATTGACATGAAATCTTTTTGCTTCCATTTATTTCTTACAACACTCCCTAGAAAGGCCTAGAACATTCTCGTTATGAAGTCGTCACTGCTGAGACAATAAGCCAAATCATTTACACACATGGCACACCAGTCACGTTTTTTGTTTTACAAAAAACAAAACACGAAAACGAAAACAAAAACAAAGACAAGGGCAAAAACGCAACTACATCCATGCAACGATAAATACTAACTCTACAAAGGGGCCAGAGCCTCGCAGTTAAGAAAATATTGATCAGTTGAAAGAAAGCAAAGGAAACGAAAGGAAGGAAAGGAAAGCAAGCAGTAATGGCCAGTGGTGATGAAGTGGTAAGCAACAAGCAAGTGATATTGCAAAATTTTGTTGAGGGGTTCCCCAAAGAATCAGATATGTACGTGAAAACAAGTTCTATTTCACTGAAAGTAAAGCAAGGTTCAAATACGGTTCTTGTTAAGAATCTTTACTTGTCTTGTGATCCCTACATGAGGAACCGCATGAAGTATAATGAAGATCCCGAGTTCTCCTCCTTCAAAATCGGCGCTGTAAGTGGTTTACTTGAAATACATATATGCTTTTTCTTTGGTTTTTGGTTGAGTGAATCAGTGATCGGGTAATGGGAATGTAATGAGGGAAAAATAGGATAAAATTTTTGTGAGAAGGGTTTTGTTTTTTAATGTATTTTTATTCATTTAAGTTGTGCTGTGCCCATATATATGTATTGCAGCCACTGGATGGATTTGGAGTAGGTAAAGTTGTGGATTCAGGGCATCCAGATTATAAGAAAGGAGATTTGGTTTGGGGAACAGTTGGATGGGAAGAATACAGTCTCATCAAGAACCCTCAACCCCTCTTTAAGATACATCATACTGATGTTCCCTTGTCCTACTATACTGGAATTCTTGGTGAGTTGTTTTGTTGCTTTACTTCATTAGACGGGATGATAAATTTATTTTTTATTCTTGATATGGGATGATTGGTAAAGTTATTAATTGTCCTGTATATTCATGAATTAGCATATTCTGAAGTTAAGTTAATTTTCATTATTTCATGCTCTTCTGAGTATTTCCCTTCAATAATTGGAGAGATATTTCAGCTAACATAAATTCTGTGGCTCTTATTGAATTTTTGTCATAATGAAACAGTGAAAATTTGTCGATACTTGGAAATTAAATAATAGAAGATGAATTGATGATGATGATGATGCTTGGTTTGGAATCTTTGCATGCCTTTGTTGATTGTATGGCAATCAAGAAATTAATAGGACTTTATAATTCTGCAATTAAAATATCGCTTCCTCTGGTATTAACTGTTATTATAATTAGTTATGAACATTTTGTGGCTAAAACGCAAAGTAAATTCAGAATGCAATTCTCCGTTGTTTTGTTTTTTTCTGATTTGTTATTGAGTTAATGATTTTAATCATTTTTTGTACTTGTTCTGCTTTTAGGTATGCCCGGTATTACCGCGTGGGCAGGTTTCTATAAAGTTTGTGCTCCTAAGAAAGGAGAATATGTGTACATTTCAGCAGCATCTGGTGCAGTTGGTCAGCTCGTTGGCCAATTTGCAAAATTGATGGGTTGCTATGTTGTTGGAAGCGCTGGAAGCAAAGAAAAGGTGAGCCAATTCTATTTATGGTTTTCTGTCTTCTTAAATTTACTTCCCATTTCTCATCCGATTGTTGCAGTTTGACGCTTGGCATCTAGGCTTACGTTGAATGTTTAAACAAACAGTAATGCACGACTGTGCAAAATTGCAATACTTGACTCTTGAAAATTTTCGATGATTTTGATGCTTGTCTATTACTTCATGTTAGGTTGAACTCTTGAAGAACAAGTTCGGATTTGATGATGCTTTCAATTATAGAGAGGAACATGACTTGGATGCAGCTTTGAAAAGGTCAGTGTCACCGCATATTTTTAAACTTCAGCTGGCCCCAGAGAAGATGGAGAGGCAGGGGCATGGCCCCTAACGTTGCTGCTATACATTCCGTAATGATACGTGTTTGAATACTTAACTGCCAATAATTTTTTTTTTTTCCTTTGCCAGGTGCTTCCCTCAAGGCATCGACATATACTTTGAGAACGTAGGAGGGAAAATGCTTGACGCGGTGCTCCTAAACATGAGACTTCGTGGGCGCATTGCTGCATGTGGAATGATCTCACAGTACAATCTTTCACAGCCTGAGGGTGTGCACAATTTGATGCAAGTTGTTGGTAAGCGGATTCGTATGGAAGGAATAATGGTCTTTGATTACTTCCCCCAATATTCCAAGTTTTTGGAAGATGTTCTGTCTTTCATCCGAGAAGGGAAGGTTGTTTATGTGGAAGACATAGCTGAAGGTCTCGAAAGTGCTCCTGCTGCTCTTGTTGGTTTATTCAGCGGACGCAATGTTGGAAAACAAGTAGTTGTAGTTGCTCGAGAATGATTAATTCAATCTTGTTATATGTTTATTTTTGTTGTCAATTTTTGTATTGAAACCTGTTTCCAGTAATAATAATGTCAAGATGTCTTTCTGGTCTATTATAATTATGGGTTAAACTTCTCGTAACAAATTCTTGATACAGAGTGTGGCTTTGAGTAGACATTTAAAATAATTCAACTTTAGAATGTTTCTGCTTCCAATATTAATTTTGCAAATTTATATATGATTCAGATGAGTTATGCACCTACAATTCAGAGGAATTTGAGGAATTTGACATCTTTTAGTCAAAAGAAATCATAAAATCATCCCATTCCACTTACGTTTGGCAATTCCCAATCTCTCAAAAATATGTAGATATTGTGTGTAACATCTTTATTCTGCAATTTAGAATCATCTGTTTAGCTATGATAAAAAGTTCCATGACCTATAATTCTAGAACTTTACCTACTCTTTATTTTGCTATATTCTTCTTTTACTATAAATACTTAGATACTTGTATATAAAGTTCCTTCTGCTGTAATAATAATCATCAAGCCTTGTGCACAAAAGTGTTGTTATATGGTATCAGAGCTTTTTTACAAGAAGTTTTCACTGGTCCTTTTCTTCTTTTTATTTATTTATTTACTTATTTATCTTTCGCCTTGCCTGAAAAAGACGCACCCGCTTCTTCTATCAATCATCTAGACTCGTGTCTTCCAAATATGAATAAACTTGCTCAGGTTAGTACTGCAACTCAACATCCAATTAATCTCATCTCCTCTAATTTTTCTACATGGAAAGCCCAACTTGATGCTTTATTATTTGGCGATGATCTTTTTTGGTTTACGGATGGCTCAAAGCCATGTCCTCCAGGAACCATTCTTGTCAAAGGTAAGAGTGTTCCAAATCCAGAAAACTTTCCTTTGGAAAAGGCAGGACAAACTCTTGTTGCTTGGCATTATGGGCTCCCTTTCAGATCGAGTTGCACTGTTGTCTCCTCTGCCGCTACTTGAGCAGATACTTTGAAGGGACTTACAAAAGCATTATGCTAATAGTTCTTCATGCCGAATCATGGGATTAACCGGACAATTTACATTTGCAAACCGTGGCACAAAATCTGTCACTGATTATCTTGCCAAGATTCATCTTCTTGCCGATAAGTTAGCTCTTATTGATGCTCCCGTGAAGAATGAACAGTTAATTATCTACACTGTTAATGGAATCAGACATGAGTTTAAGGAAATTGCAGCGGCTGTTCATGCACGCGACAGAGTCATTAGTTTTGATGAATTACAAGATAAACTTGTAGAATATGAGGCCTATCTAAAGCAAGAAGAATTCACCTCCACTACTGCTTTTACAGCCAACGATGCTGAGTCTTCAGGCAATCAAACCCGCCACAGGAATGGCGGAAAAAATTATTCTTAAAATCAAGGTCGTCGTCACCAAGATGGCAATTATAGTACTAATCGTATCAACAATTCCCCTGCAAGTAACCAGTTCAGTAATTTTGGTAAGAACTCCACTGTTTTTGTCAATTTTATGATAAGCAAGGCCATACTGCAAAGCAAAGTTACCCTGCCAAGAAGCTGTTTTTCTCCTCACCTTCTCCAATTGCCAATCCTGCTACTACCACCAACAACTCCTCTAATTGGCTTCTTGATTCTGGTGTGTCTCATCACGTGACCTCCATCTTGGTAAGCTTTCATTCAATCAGCCATATGAGGGACTAGACGACATAGTTATTTGGTGATGTTATAGGTTTGCATATCACCCATATTGGCCAATCTACTCACTAATAATTTTTAACTCTCCAATGTTCTTTGTGTTCCTACAATGAAACTAAATTTAATTTCAAAATTTTAAACTCTCACTTGATTCTTTCCGATTACTTTTCAACATCTGATGACAATGATCATGCCAACTGAAGCTACCCTCGCAACATGATTTGCCACTGGGGAGATGCAGGGGTGTTGCCATTGGAGGAGCTATATCCGTGCCTGATTGACCATGCAGGCCGAACCCAGAACCAGAGCAGGAATGATCGTTCAGTTCAATCTGTTATATCTTGATAGGATGGAACGCTTTATGCCAAGTGCAACGACGTTATTTTAACTCCTTTTCAAAAAAATAGATCATGGTATTTATGTTTGAATAAAAAGTGCCATTCAGCATTCACTCTCGTAAAGTTGGATATATCACACAAAGGTAACGACAAATTGATAGAATTCATTTCACAGTTCATTTTCAAATTACAACCTTTGCCATCCCTTCATTTTCCATAAGAGGTTTTGTTGGAAAATAAGTATGAACAAGGACCACATCTCCTGACTAAGTAATTATCATTGTGATATTTATTTTTTTGTGACCAGGTATTCTGCAGGCCACATCATTATCATTGTGATATTATCCACTTTGGGTTTAAACCCTCATAAATTTGCTTTTCCATTCTACGCAAAAGGCTTCATACTAATAGAGATGTTGTCCATACTTATATACCTATGATCCTCTTTATGTTTAATCGATGTGGGACTTTGATCACAATCGCAACAGTTTTGCTTTGTTTTCAAAAGCGGCGGGTAATTTGTGTCATAGACGAGCATAAGCAAGACTTTTAGTTAATTTGTACGTTAAAAAGCAAATGACCATGATATAACTAATCTGAAAACGGGCATTCATACTGTCAGAAGATTGGTATGGGTAGAACTGAATTTTCCAAGAAAAACTTTATAGAAGATGACCAAAATACATAATATACTTGCAATCCTAAAACTAGCTTTGAGGCTTTATTTCGAAGAACTTTCGCCTACTCCACTGAGATAAGGTAAAGCACAAGTTGCTCTCATTCGAGTGGTGCAATTTGGGCAGAAGGGAATTCACTGCGTCACCCACTTATAGAGGCCAATGACACCATGAAACTGGACTAAAAGTAATTTGATATGTTATGTTGCCGTGTTGAATGGAGGAAGGAACAGAGGACGTGCCAAAATAAATATATCTAAGAATAGAGAGCACAATTCCTTGAGTTTCAGACTCTCATTAACTCAGTCGATTTTTATGTACATTCTTTTTCATTTTTTTTTTTTGGGATTTAAAATATTAACCATCTTTAGTCATTCGTTTATTTATAATTATTATAGTTTCCTGTGAGTTGATAACATAATAATAGCAGTTCAATGACCTTCCACCTCTTTATCAATTTCTCTGCCTAGATACTGTTAAATTTAAGTTTGAACAATTTTCTTTTTCTTTTTCTCTTGTTTCGTACTATTCGGTTCCCATCTTATAGAAAAACAAAAAAAAAATTTATATTACTTTTAAAAAATGTTTAAATAAAAATATATATTATTTAAAAAAATATTGCATTTTTTAGCCGTGAGGGAGCAACTTTATGGCTTCGAGTGGAACTAATAGAGACCCTTTAGTTTTGATAAAGATAATTTACCCCGAGTTTTCATTTAGTAACAGTAAGACCCCCAATTTCACACCATCACTAAAACATCTGTTACAAAATCAAGTATCTTCTCTGCAATGTTGTCTTTACTCTTGTTTTTGTCTTATTGAAAATGATATTGTAACACCTCAAAATTTTGTCAATAAACATGCCTTTATATGCCTTAAAGTGTGTATTTATTTATGCATATATGTGCCTAAATGATATATATGTTAATAAGTAATCTTGGAGGATGAAATTAGAAGATGATAGTAAGTACAAGGGCTAACTTAGAATTTCACTTCAATCCTTATCTATATAAGCATGGGAGAACTCTAGAAATTTTATCTCTTTCTTGTCTCTACCAAAAACCGTTTCGAGCCCTCTCTTTTTCTCTCTATTTCTTTCTTCAATTGTGAGGAATCAAGAAAAATTAAAGGAAACTATGAGGAATTCAAGGTAGGAATCTTTTCTCTCCTTCAACTTGTCATGCTTAGTTACTAAATTTTGTGAAGGAATGTTAGATTAAACTATGGTATATGGTATGTTCATGTGATGTATGCAATTGGGTATGATGGAAATCACAAATTTGGTGGGTTATACATGATTCTAGTAGATTGGATGAGATAGGAAGGCCATAGATGATGATTGGGTCAGAATTCTGCAAGACAGTCAAACTGAGTATGAGGGAGTACGAATTATCTTTAAAATTCTAGGAATATAATTTGTTTCTGAAATTTTTATATGTGAAACTAGACACATTGAGGAGTTTATATCATTTTTAATCACTCAAAAATTTGAAGTGAACAATTTATGGTGATTTTTCAAAACTGCTAAACCGAATTTGGATATCCCCTGTTTTGAAACAGAGTATGGGAATCGGTTTTCATTTGAGGGACCAATCCTTCATGAAAAATTATGGTTTTCAGTATACAATTCCATAGGTATGTTTGCTATTGAACTGAAAATTTTATGGCCTTTGGAACTTTTTATGAATTTATATGATTTTTCAAAGTTGAGGTTGTAAAGCTGGAAATTTTAACTGTCAAAACAGAATAGATAAATTAAATTTCATTTGACTGACTTAAACTCCTTATAAAATCATGATTTTTGGTAGAATGACTCTTCTATGTGTCTAGTTCTAGACTGGAAAGTTTGGTAGAGATTTGATTATTGTATAATTTTATAAAATTCTTCAAAGTTTCAATGTTCAGTTGAGAGATCTGCAGACAGATTTGCTGTGTGAATGAAATTAAAGATTTTCAAGAGGTATATGACCTTATTTTGACTCAATAAAATTCATGGACTATAATATGTATGTCTATTTGAGTTCCATGAAGTTTGGTGATGATTGGAAATGAATAACGTCTTATTATAATAATCCAACCAATATGTGTGTGTGCTAGAGTTTAATAAATGATGTTATTGGTTGGTTAAATTGTTGTTAACCTATAAGGGATTTAATGACTTCTAAATGGACGCTGATCAGTGTGTCATATCTATGGCAATGGTTACCAGAGAGGAAGGAGAAGAAGAAGAGATGAACTCTAAACAACTGCTTATCAAGAAATACATGAAAACAAAATTAAGAGGCGAGGCTAACCAGATAAGTAGCTAGACCCTTCTAAGGACACAATAGATGTTAACTTTTAATGAAATGTGTTTAATGACTGTGTACATCATGATGTTAATATGAGGTTTTGTCCTGGCAATAAAAGAGTATGTTTTATGTGAAATGTGTTGATGGAATGTGGATGGGGCCATGAATTCATGGACCTTGATATGAGAAATGATTTGATTTGGTTTTATAGTGATTAATGAAATGTGTGATTTCACACACTTTGATGAGTATGTGAGTTACATGTTGGTGTAAATTTTATGTGTGTGGGATATAGAAATGTGAATGTGCCCTCATATATGTGAATTTGTTGTGATATGGCTTAAATAATATTGCCAATGAAACGATGTGTGTATATGAAGAATGAAATACATGCCAAACATTCTAGGATACTAATTCCTCATATGGATGACATGACAAATGAATGTCTATGAAATGCCATGTGTATTAGAGTTCCATGAATATGTATGAGTGGAAAATGAATGAGACCAGTTATATGAACATAGTTGTGCAACGATATGTTTGAAATACATCGAAGAGTAATGGAAGGGTTGGCACTAATAAAGAAGTCAATAGATTTCTATGTGTGCAAAAATGATGCCAATGTGTGGATGGTGCACATCTATAAGTGTATATGAGATATGTAGGCTTATTGTATTTATGAATATATATGTAATTAATGAGAAGCCTACGTAGAACCTCAATTATGATAGTGAACTGCGATATTGTAATGTGTGAAGGCATGCATCACTGTGTGATGTATTATGAATTTGAAATTACATGCCAAGCCCATGGGAATATATTGAATGTCGAATGTGAAATGTGATACCGTTAAATGCTAGCATTATGGTGAATGAATTGTGATAAGTTGTGATTGGGTTAGAAGCTTGATATAAAGCTTCATTTATGTGACTGAAGTGTGAAATGTGATATGTAACTGAAAGCTTCATATAGAGCTTCACTTATGTGACTGAATGTGAAAACCTGATATGTGAGTGGCACGCCACAACTTAGGATATTTGGCTCTCATAGCTTGAGGGGAGGTCTGGACCATGTGTTTCTCTAGACGAGATTCGGTAGCATGGGCCCGGTATCACCCAGATTGTCATACTAGCCTCGAGCTATTTCAAGTGTAGGCATCTAAATGTATCCGTACTGTTACGTACTCCCATGGCTTGAGGGGAGGTCTGGACCATGTCTTTCTCTAGATGAGATTCGGTAGCATGGGCCCGGTATCACCAGGATTGTCAGACTAGCCTTGAGCTATTTCATGGGTAGGCCTCTGAATGTATCTGTACTGTTCCGTATCCCCATGGCTTGAGGGAAAGTCTGGACCATGTGTTTCTCTAGACGAGATTCGGTAGCATGGGCCCGGTATCACCCGGATTGTCAGACTAGCCTTGAGCTGATTCATGGGTTGGCCTACATGTGAGAACTAACTGTGAAATGAAAAGTCCTATCTTGATTAGAGAGCACTGTTCCTAAGTGTCTATGACTGTACTGTGGAAGCTTCCAAAATTATGTGAAATGGATATCCATATGAGCAATATAGCTAGCTTGTGAAAACTCGTGTGTGAATGATTTATGTGTTTATAGGAGCACATGAGGATGTGATAGACTTCTGGAAAGTTTATTTGTAAATGAGATATGTGTATATAAATGGGTGTATGTATGGGTATATGTGATGAGCTTTAACATGGAAAAGCCATGTTTGATTACCCATAGACAGGTATTTATGAAATTGGAAATGTGACTGGATAAGTTAGTAGTTGGTCTAGGAAATTGGCCAATGATACAGGGTTGGCGCAAGAGCACCACTAACTGGTGCAAGAGTGCATCTTTAAAGGATCTAAAGAGATATAGGCAGAGAATTGGCATCGCTGCGCCATAACTTTCGTGCTGGAGCGCCACTTGCACTGACTCAAGTAAGAGAAAACAGAGAATTGGCGCATGCGTGCCCCTTCCTTGGCGCAGGAGCACGAAACTTAAATTGCAACGGATTGAAAATCAGAAACTTGGCGTCGCCATGCCAGTTTCCTCGCACAAGGGTGCGATCCTTAAACAGTGAAATCAATTTTTTGACTTTCTTAGTAGGGCACTGGTGGCTTGTATACTAAGAAATAAATAGTAATCAATGATTTATGGAATAAGTATTGAATAGTAGTCATATTCTGAAATGGTTATCGCCATTAATTGTTTTATTTTGAGTGTTACGCCAATTTTTATAATTCTAGCTGCTTACTGAGTTTTATACTCACTAGTCTGTTGTATACCTCAGGTATTCGATCAGTTAAAAATTAGGGAGGATTTCGGCATAGCGACGATTGTGTTCCCTTGACAAGCTCTTATCCGCTACAGTATTACTATATAGGATGACACATCCGAAAATAGGATTGCCTCCCAAGTATAGGAGTGTCGAAGTAATAAAACCCGGTGAGACCGAGGTCGATCCACGAGGAAGGGGATTTTAGCGTTACAAATTATAAGATAAGCAAATATGATATGAATAATTCAAAGAAATGACAAGATAATATCAATAATATGTAAGATGGTAGGCGGTATTACCGACCATTCAAATATAAAACAAAAAGCAAGAGGGGGTAAAACCATCCATGGAAATAGGTGGTATAACAAACCATAGTAAATTAAAGAACAATTTCATAAGGTGGTAGAACCTACCATAGTAAATAAAATAAAAAGTTCATAAACAATAGAATAATTAAAATACAAGAGGAATTAACACAATAACAATGAAGGCTAAGGTTAGGGGATCCGCACTTGATATTTCAAATAAGGATAATTAACCCATTTTAGTTATATGAATTATATTTGTTTCATTACCAATATTATACCACTTCTTGTAAATGGGTTCAAGCATCCAATGTGCCAATCATCATATGTCTACAACAAATCAAGGTTCCTAACTAGATTTGTGTCGGTAAGGAGGAACCATACATCATCTAGAAAGGATCCAAGCATTTGATGTGCCAAGGATTGTCGACAATGGATCAAGACCTCCACTTTACGAGTGGTGTCAAGATTGATTAAGAAATTAAATATAAATCATATTGAAAAAACATTATAAGATTAAGATTATTAAGCACATATTAAGGGTTAGAGAATCCTTATTCTCATATCAAGGGTTTCACCCTTTCACCTTAGCAAAAGAGAAATTAGAAGAACATTATAATAGAACGAAAATAAAATGCAAGAAAAAGGAAATTCATTAATAACATAAACACACAAAACACAATACAAGATCCTAGCCAAAGCCAAAATTTTCCAGCCAAGGCCAAGATGTCCTAATGGGTCACAAGGCACCTCTATTTATAGATACATCCAGGGGCAAACTTGTCAAATTACAAGGACATAATTGTCAAATATTAGTTGTAAATATCTTTGACAATTGGGATCATTAGGCACCGACTTTGACCATCAATTTTGACATCGAAACGTTGTGAATTTTAATCACATGTCTTCATGAAAGTTGTAGATATTTATCTCAGCTTTCTAGAACATATTTATTTGAACAATTTTGATACGTATTTTGAGAGATACGGTCCAAATACTGAGGCCTGGTCAGACTGGGCCGAGACTGTAGATGGGTTCACTTCAAGCCCAATTTTTGGTCCACTAAGAGCCCGAATTTGATTAGGCTTGTGAAATGCAATCTTGTAGACAATTGAATCAGCTTTCCAAAACATTAAGAATTGCA